>JANRMR010136142.1:0-12758 GCA_025434825.1 Bergia sp. 'catenularis' | reverse complement strand
CCCCCCCCCCCCCCCCCCCCCCCCCCCCAAGGCACCCAGGAACCCTATCCTGGCTATGCACTTGCAACAACCTGATGTGTTCATGTCTTGCTATTGATCAAACAGTTGTCATCTCTGTACTCCTTCCCCTTCCTGAGTCTGATATATTCACAACCATCACATCACTTGGGGATGAAAGATTGCCTTGAGATGTTGAATGGTTTGCAAGTGGGCTGCCTTTAAAATTTTGCTGGAATGGTAGTTGGACTATATTGCCAGCAGTTGAGAGGCTTGGGCCATCTGGATAGTGATTTGCCAATTCCATCATTCTCTCCTGTACACACAGTGCTGTCAGCCTGGCATCTGCATCTTGATCCCAACAGTCCTCAATTGTTTCCTTCAGAGAACGCACTCCCTGGAGAACAAAGTGAAAATACTTCTAATACCCATCCTTTGCCAATGTTGATTTAATTTCTAAAATCCAAAAATATCCTATAGCTAGCATTTGAAACAGTTCCATAGTGAAGACATTTCATTCTGCTGCTCCTGAAGGGTAAATGTAGAAAAACTATTGGGCAGGTGTTATTCTACCTTTTGAAACAGTTTATGAAAACCCTTAAAGTGACAATTTGTTTTGTCTCAAGAGTATACAAATGATTCATTGGTCTTATTCATTCGAACTTTTATACAAATTGCTGCATCCTATTCTCGTATGGCTGAAGTTATATAATTTTATGTAGTTTTTCCCCAAGGACTGAGATTTTACATAGGGATAAAATTTTCTAGTGGGGTATGGGAGCATGTTGCCCCAGTTATACCATTACCTGAGAAATTTCTGCAATCTGATTGGTCAAGAGCAGTGGCTTTTCAGCATAATTTTGAAATACCTACATGTGAAAATCACAAATCCATTCAAATGGGCGAGACAAAATAAATAGATGCTGTTGCAGAAATTTCTCAGGTATTAGTATCACTCATGATATTCAAAGTTGTTCCAAATTTCACCCGCCTACGGCTCATGAAATTTCGTAAAAAAACTTCGAAATATCACTCATGGTATTTATGCCAAATACCGCTACAAATCATGCTATTACCTATACAAATATTTAAAGTATATGTCAAGTAAAATGATGCACTTTATGGCAGCAGGTCACAGCAACAACTCCTATAATTTTATACTTTGAATCTGACATCTTCAGTCTTCTATTCAATATTAAATCTGTTTCCCAGAGCCCTTATTTCCTTGAGAAATACTTGTTTTGCCAACAGAAATGCAGATGTTCAAGTTTTGCACTTGACGTACGAGACCTGACAGCTCTGCATACAAACAGCCATGAGGACTGATGATGGTGGTCAAATTCTGACAACTGACAAATTTTGACCCAGTTTATTCCCTCTGTGGATTGCTTTCCTCCAGGCTTATTATACTTACCAGATGGTTGTGTTTCCATGCATCTGGGAAGCGTGGCCTTGATTTATTCTGGACCACAAAGACATTAAGATTCTCTTGTTCCACAGGTCCCAGCTCTCTCTCATATGGGAGCTTGTACTCAGGAACAGGTTCTTCTATTAAAATGCAGATGAATCAAAAATCTTTGTTTTAATTTTTTTAAGTTCAAGTTAAGTAGAAATGGATAGTCACTGAGACAATAAATGTTTTACTACCTAAACAAGATTCCCAGAACCTAGCTGTCCCTTATTCAGAATTCCCCCTGTAATCTATTTTTAATAATTATTTCCAAGCTTGGTCCCTCCACCTCGCAAATCTTGCTACAGTAACTGTACAATAGCTTGATAACTGTAATAAACAAACTTCAGTTCTAAACAAGTTAAAGGCTAAAAACTAAAAACAACAGACTGAGGTTATAAATGCAAAAACGAGGTAAACATATAAAAATTAATGTAAATAATAAAGTTGAAAAGTAAAATCATTCAATCTACAGATTATGCAGATAATACAAAAAATGTTCATTTGGAAAATTGTTAAAAAGAATATATTACTTACTCCCAAAAAGATCTGTGCATCTCATAGCGATTTCCCATACTACCAATGCCAGGGCATAAACATCAATCTGTTTCAGTGCCGACTGCAGGTCGTGTAAGTTGACAGCACCATCCAACACCTCTGGTGCCATATATCGCAAAGTTCCCACCTGCATGGAGTCAATAATTGTTTTTATGCTTGCTGTCCCAACAAATGATTTTTTCTGGCCATTAGAACAACTTATTTTTTCCATTAAAAAAAATCAGTTATGTTGTTATTAGAAAGAAAAGAGAGGTCAGCGTCTTTTTTGTAAAAATGGATATACAGCAAAACACCAATGATGCCAGCTTAAAAGAAAAAACTTCAGTATTCATTGTGCATCCAACAAATGTTTAATTCAAAACTTGCAAAACAATTGAAGCTGCAATTTAATACATTGAATTGTATACTTAATCCAAAACATCAGTATCTTTTGTGTCTCTATACAACAATACAATACATGATGATGTAATACATGTAGCACACTTAAAAAGCAGAGAGAAGTCACTCAGCTTCACCTTCTTTTCTCTCAACAATTTTTTTTGATGAAGAGTTATTTCTTGTCTAGATAGAGACACACAAGACACTGTTTTATTGTTTAATTATAATTCAAAGATAATTTTCATAGTGAAAACGTGCAATGCCATAATTTTGGTCAGAATTGATCACTTGACGCATGCTGGCAGGGCCAATATTTTTCAATATAGTAGGACCAATATTTGTAAAACTGGTTGTTTTTGCTGTATAATGGCTGAAAACTCGGCTTCTAGGTTCAGAACAGCAACAATTGAAAATACGTCGAAGGTAGTTAATAACTCAATACCATAAAACACAAAGAACTCAACAAATTTTGCCTTTTTGCTTCATTGCAATCATCCTGCATTTTGCAATTCCAATTGAGAAAATTATTTTTGAATCAAAAACATAAGCCCCTTCTGTGCTATTTTTTGTGTCAAGCTATACAGTGTCCTCAAAGTTTCACATTTGCCCTCAGCTCTGCCTCAGGCAAATGTTTACACTTTGTTTGTATACCTTTCAACACACTTGTCTTTAATTTGTATATCTAGTTACATAATACTAGAATACATACATGTTCAACACTAAGAATATTTGCATTTGATTTAAATTTGTAGTTGTAATCTTATGATTTACTGGAGTTTTATTTTTTTGTTACCATTGTAAACTACATGTATGTTTAAATGTCTCCCATTTTCACTAGATGTTCAAAGCCACACAAATTAATCTATTATCCTAAAATAAATGTAATCATATAAATGGTAGTAGATTTGTATAGTTGCACACTCTTCAACTTTTTAACTTTTTTTTAAAAAAAACTTCAATTTTTTATTGTTTTAAAAATGTTTTTTCAATCTTGTTAACAATGTACCTCCTATCTTCATTCAAATCACCATAAATATAATATAATTATTTATTTAAATATGTATATGTATTGTAACCACTACTGCACTTCCCCTTCCGGTTTGTAGATTTGACTTGGCCACCTGGCCTCCTTTAGTCATGTGTTACTTGTTTTCACGCCACACACGAACAAAGATGGCAACTGTGGCAGACATTTTTTCAACCTTTCTGATTTTGTGAGTTTCTCTGACTTGTGTGGTTAGATCTCCGAAGATCTGTCAGTTATTCTAGAGGGAAGTAAAGGAAGCGTTTTGGAAAAACATGCCCATTTGTGGATGGTTCTGTGTGTCATGTATATATCCATAAACACTATTAAACTCCCTTAAATTACCTCAGCAATAAAAGGGCCATCCTCTGACTTCATATTCCCAAGTCCTGATACTTGCATTGCAAATCCAAAGTCTGCTAATACACATGTTTTGTCACTGTTCACCAAAAGGTTTCTGCTGTTGAAATCTCTGTGGACATATGAGAGTTTGTCTCCCCCAACAAAATCTGAAGTAAGACAGAAATCATTGGAGGCATTACAATGTATTTATACTTTTATTAATCAATTTTATGCACATGCCAATGGAAAAAGATGGTGGAAGAGAAATAAAGATTAAGTAATATTGACTTTAGTTGACTCAAAACTGTTTTCCACAAAAAAAACTCCTGTTTTCAAAACTTATTAGTTCCTAATCCTTCAATTAGATATAACACAAAGCTAACACAATATACAGTTGGAGGATCCAAAATATGTACCCCAAAACATTTATTTCCAGTCTGTACAGAGACAGCAACATGCAACTCAAAATGATCTGGAGAGTGACATAATAATAATAATATTAATAATAATAATAATAACAATAATAATAATAATAATAATGACTTTATTGTAGAATTTATGTGTTATGGTTCTTCCTCTACAAAATACTAACTAAATACTAACTACATATATACTTATTAATAATTAAACCCCACCCATGCCCACACTAGCCTATCACTCCCCTCCTGTGACTTACAAAAAAAATATTACAATTAGACTAGGTAAAAAGAAAATTTAAAACTACTTTCCCTTAATTAAGAATTCTTTTGCTAAATTGTTAAAAATGGTAAAACCCTTGCAGTTTCTAATATTATTTGGTAAGGAAATAAAAACTTTTGCAGTATTATCCTAAAAAGTGTTGTTCTCTAATGGAATTTTCAGGCAGATGCATCCCTGTGAACAAAGGTTTCTGCCCCTTAAAGACTGCTCTAGGCCTAGATATTGCAGCCAGTTTTCTCCATGGATTACCTTAAAAGTTTGTTGTAGAACATGTAAGTCTCTTCTGTTCTTCATAGGTAGCCACCCTATTTTTGCAAGGTCTACACTATCCTTAACATATCTCCCCAGAACAAAGCTTGCCACAGCATACTGGTATTTCTGAAGCTGCTTCAAATTAGAGTCAAGCAATGGATAAAACACTGTGTCGCCACAGTCCAGTTTCAATAATATGAGAGATTCTGCCAGGATCTTACACAAATTTACAGGGCCATCTGGATGTTTCAACTTCCTTAAAACTGCAATTGTTTCATAACAGGAGGCTGTAGTATTATTGGCATGCTCACTCCACTTAAGATGTTGGCTAAAATAAATACCTAGTAGTTTGTGGCACTTGACACATTCAGTATCAGAATTGTTAACTGACACTTCCAAAGGGATTACTGTCTAAATTGTGTACTCTGGCTAGTCGCACAGTAGAGAACAGCATCATCTTGGTTTTAAGACCATTTAGTGTTAAGCTGTCTGACACATTGGAGTGGCGTTAGAGCATAGTATCATCTGCATATTGATAGTATTTGGCATTTATCTTATCTTGGAGGTCGCTAACGTTGACAATAAAAAGGAAAGGTCCAAGAATGGATCCCTGCAGTACACCAAATTTAACATCTATTAGCTCAGACTGATTGTCATCTATTTGAACAAACTGCTTTCTATTTGATGCGTAATTGAGCATCAGGACAAGGAAGTTTTTAGACAATCCCAGATGAGTTTGTTCATCTTCGTAATGAGTTTTCCAAATGAACAGTGTCAAAGGCTTTGGAAAAGTCAACCAGAAACACCATTGTTACTTCTTTGCATTTCTTGGCTTTGAGAATGTCATTGCGAATCACTTGTGAAATGGTTATACTGGACTGACCTTTATGGTAAGTTGATATTGAGTCATGCAATTTGCTATTTTCGTTGATGTGTAGGGCAAGCTGATGGAATATCAATCGTTCATAAACCTTTGAGAGGACTGGAAGTACTGATATGGGGTGAAGGTCATTTTCAGATGTTGATTTATAGATGTCTTGGGGATTGGGCAGATTCCCAGATTCATAAAAACCACAAGATCCATAAAAACACTCGATGGTAAATTCATGACAAAATAAACTTTATGCAAGGTTCATACATTTTTTCAAATACTAAACTCAAGAGCTTTTAGGCAATTAATTTAAAGACTTAAATAAAAATCACATTCAAGAACTTTCATGGGGCACAATTGTTTGAATACCTTCTTTGCTATCCTGGTGCAGGTAAGCCAGTCCAGCTGCAGCTGAATGGCTCAGCTGACACATCTCTTTCCATGATATTGTGCCGTTTTTGAGAAAATCCATGAGGGAACCCAAAGCATGGTACTCTGTCAACAGCAAATATTCTGGGCCATCATCCTTATGGTGTTCCTCAGCAACAATAAACTACAACAGGTATACGATTATGTAAGAGGGAGACATTCAAAAGCTTAAGGCAATTTTACAAACTCCAAGAAAGTCTGAGCTGTTGATCCAGATCTCCAAACCTGCATCTTGATCATATGTTTTGCCTGTTCCTAGCATCAGATTAGAAATGTCAGATATTCATGAACAAATATCAGATTTTGAAATAATCATTCCCCCTGAAAACAAGCCCTCCAAAATTGGCAGATGTAAAAATACACAGGTTGTAGGTTGGTCAGATGTCCAGACATGTCCTTCAACCATAAGAGATAACTGACACATCAAAGTTAAGGCCACATGGAAAAAGGTTTGGCACTTTAAAACTTCACAGTGATTACTATCAATATTGCAGAGCATATTTATTATCACATACATATAGTATAAATGTTAAAACATGCAGTGAATGGGACTTGTAAAAGTTTTTATTTTTTTCAATCAAATATTGAAGAACAACACAAATGAGATTGCATTAAGAAAAACAATCATTACATAATATTCTGAAAGTAACACACTCAAAAATAATATATTTGCAAAATGAAAAAGAAAATAAATTGTTGAAACTACCATGCTTGTGCACCTTTTTCTCAAATATAAATTTCCAGTGCATTGCCACTTGTCAATGTTTTAAAAAATATCAAAGTTTTGAGATTTATCAGTGTGTGTGACAGTTTTCCCACAAATTATGTAAAATCTTGCATAACTGAAAAAACAGCAGAAAGCTTGATCCCACAGTCTGCTTCTTGTTTGCAGTTATGCATAATTCTATTTGTTGTCTGTATTTCTAAAAGCCAAAACTGTGCTGATTGTTTTCACTGAAGTTTCCTATTTTTCATAAAATAAAAGCAACAACTTTTAATTATCAACATCAATAATATTAGTGCTAATGAAAAACTATATTATAATTATATTATTTTGCACTGCTTGAAACATCTTAATATATTAACAATAAACTGACACAAAAAAACACACAATCTTTTGCATAATCAGTCATTCTTGCCACACAATTTACGTTCTAATGCCAAATAATCTCCCATTATTATACATGTAGCTGCATCCTGTCAGAAACCCTGTCTTATACCAAGGGTCAAAATTAGCATTTTTCTTAACTGACCCAATTTCTCTTTCAACTGTTTTTTTTAACCAACCCAATTCAGTTGTCAGAGGACCCAACCAATATGTAGCCAGCCTGAACAAAGTACAGTATGCAATGAAATATGAGACCAGCTTCAAAAGCAAACATTTTAAAGGCCTTTAAAACAAAACTATTTTACTGAATACCTGTGCTGCTTTGATTCTTCTAGAACTGACTGACCATTCTGTATAACCTTCAAAACAGTTAATCATATTTCTCAGGTTCATTAACTGGCCCATGGCTACGCTAACAGCTAGAGCAGGTTCTTCTCTCTTAATTTCGAATCCTGTGTAGTTCTACTTATCTTACCTTCAAGATATATTTGTGTGTGTAACCAGTGGCAAACAGCTGCTTCTCACTCAACCAATACTGTCTGTGTTCTGAGGGGAAAACTTTCACAGCTACAGCACTGTCATTCAGCATTCCTTTCCACACAGTGCCATACTTGCCCTGACCAATACGATGTTCCAATGTAAGTTTACCTAAGTCCATTGAAGGACCCAGTGGCTCCTTTTCAGTCACACTTGTTGGAGTATAATGAGGTTTCTTCCGGAACTTGAACATCCACAGTATAGCAATAGCCATTACACTGGCCAGCACGAGGAACAGGACACATAAAACCACAATTGCTATTGTGGTTGTTGAGAGCCCTTCGTTGTTGGCATCTGAAACATGTAAATTCTTAATTTGAGTGAATTTTATAAGCATTTTAATCTTTTAACTCTCACCAAGTTATCATCATCTATCTTTTTTTTACAGTATCAATCATTGTAAAATAAGTTGTCACAATTAGTTTTGAGAATTGAAGAAATGATTGTCCATTCCAAACTCTAGTACTAAGATGAAACAAAATTCTCCCAACTTATCAATAGGAAATCAATGCAGACAAGTAATGAGAACTTAGCAACTTATCAACTGATCTTTTGAGCGACAGTGTTAACACAGTTTACTAAGCATTCTTGTAATAATTAATTCAAATTATTGGTTAAGGGGCTTTTATTTATTTGGGCATTGGGGGTAGGTTCTATTATTTCTAAAACCTCACCAATTAAGCAACCCCCTGTGGAATACATATTAACAAATCTAGACAGGAGGGGAAGTCTCTATTTGGACCCTATAAATTCTGGCTAAATGGAAGGCTATCATTAATTTTATCTTACAGGGTGTGAAATTAAGGGGGGAAAAGCCAGCCAAAGCCAGTTATTTTGGCTGTGGGATGGTAAAATTGTCTCAAAAATACAGTTAGCCGGCCCAAGAGGGATGGTTAAAATTCCAAAAGAACATTTCATGAAATTATGAGTTCATATAATGTTTAATCCATTTTGATGCTTATTCCTCTATCAATTCCTGTGCATGAAAAAAACGATCTTATCTTATAAAGTACATGTACATGATGTGATGTGACTCAGAGCCAAAGCAAATAAAACTGCACATTGTTCTACAAGTCTTCATTATCATTGCATAAAAACTAAACCTATATTTAATTTGTGGTTTGACTAAACTTAACTCCAGAAGTGCCATGTGTAAGTCTTTGTCTGTTACTGTCTGAAATTTTGTCTCAACATCTGTCTTTATATTATCATATATTGGGCTGATTATTTTCTTGTTGGGCTAGCAAAACAAAATTCTGGGCGAGTTAACCAAATCCAACTGGGCCAATTGAACAAATTCTTAATTTCACACCTTGTAAGATTACTAAAAGAGCACAAGGGATATACTGGGGAATATTGGCTTGAAGCCAACATCTTGGATATCCACTGTCAACAAAATTCCTATTTTGTTATTCAAAAACCCAACTGAAGATATTTTAAGGGTATCAAAATTACCCCCCCCCCCCATCACTTTTGTGGAGATATCCCTCCTGGGCACCCACTGTCCAATTTTTAACTCCCACTCCAATACCCCTGTCACACTTGCCAACCTTCCCTCTCCAATAATATTACCAGACTTACCATTGGTGAGTTTTACTTTGTTTGTTACATTCTCTGGAGGATAATATTTCAAAGTAAAGTTGGTGTTACATAAGTCTTGTGTACAGCAACAATATCCTGAAACATTTTTCTTTTTCATGACATCAGGCAACGGCTGCTGAATACATTCATCATGGCACACTTTCCTCTCATTTTTCTCCTCATTCAGAAAGCAGCCTTTTCTTATGATCTTGTGAACAGTTTCATTGTTGGGTAGAGTTATTGTCTGCCATGCCACTACACATGCATTTGTATTACAGATGATGGTTCCATTCTTCTCATCTGGGTGTAATTCTACAGGATATGCTTCACATATCAGTTTCGACACACCTGCAAAATGACAAATAAATTGCATGCTTCATTAGCCAAGTCAGTGGAGACTAGGATGTTCATTGACAAATTAACTTTCACAAATCCTTCAGTTTTAGGATGATAATCCTGGGCTGCATAAATTTTTGGGTAGAGCAATTTAATCTATAGGATGAGGTATTCTCCAGGGTAAGTTTTTTCAAATTTTCCGACTTGCATAAAGAAGAGAATACCCCTTCCACTGGGTTCAGCTCAGCATATCTGAGTCTAACACAATTGACAGTGTAACTGGCAGCCAAATTTTCATGGAAATCATTGGTTGTGCTTGGCAAAGATAAGTTTTGGTTTTCAGGTTTGGGTCATGAATTTTCTAAAAAAGTGTCTTGTAAAAGTCATAGAAATGTGTAAAACGCTGGTTAAAAATCTGTCCTAAATTTTCAGCAATAGCCAAACATTCTCTTGTTTCAGTTAGTAACGAATGCATATTTTGATATATACATTTTTCTTCATTCCTAAAAATGATAAAGAATTCCCTAATTTTGCTGTAAAACTTAACAGAGGCCTATGACAATTATGAAGAAAGAAAACTTCCAAAAGGTAATCGGTATGATTTGATTGAAGTTTGCAAAAATCAAAACCGATTAGCAGAGTTGGTCTGTCCAACGCTCAAGCCACAAGTCTGAACTTAAGAACAGTCATTTACGTTCAGCACGACTCCAGCACGATCGATGTCTAAATTACTGTGCTGCAGTCGAAACATGATGAATTCAATAAGACAATATACAGCAAACATTCCGCTTACCACTTCTAACGAGAACAGAAAACAGTATCAGCAAATTAACTAGAATTCTTTCCATGATCAGTGTTTTTAGTCATCCATGTTCTCTGCGGTTTAACTAAAAAAGAAATCATGTCAGTAACACAGTACGATACAAAATCATATAAGAGCATAAACAAGCAAGAATTATAATACCCTTCGGCACTTCTTCACTTCAGATCATATGGTATATATGGTCTTACAGAAAACGCTTCTAACTTACGTCAGTAAAGCTCTGCCAAATACGGGAAAACAAGTGTATATTAAGTTCTTAACCGTTGCCTAAGAACACAGTCGAAGAAGAGGTATAAAAGTTTGTTTCCAAAAGGGTTTCATCCTGATCTTTCAAGTGAATGCAACAATCGACTTTCTAAAGTATAATTTTGTCGCCAATTCATTATTGTTATTACTACCCCGATTACTACCTTCGAAAAACAAATATATCAACCAAGTTCTTTAGACTATTCTACTGACGAGTTCTCCCGATTCTAATCCACGCAAAAACAAAATAAGTTTTCTCCTTAATCCGTTTTGTTCAGGCGAAGAAACATGGTCGAAGATGTTTGACACAGACGGTATCCATGCTTCAACACATCACAAAATGTTAGTGTCCAAACAAAGACGTAGTGTGTTTGAATTCGCACCCACATTTATTAGAGCCTCATAAAAATATGAACTGTTTAAATACGCTAAAAGCAGTATTATATAAATACTTACTTTCTCAGAATTAGTAATCGAGCTTTTGTTCAAGGTTTTGCCTTCAACCACCAGCGCCAGGAAACAAAAATCTCGCCCGTTTCACCAGCCATATCGGAGCCGCTCTGCCATCCATTACAGGAGTTTGTTGTCACAAAAAGCCAATCAGATTGCTTCATCGAGAACGCTGCAGACAAAAGAGAGGCGATATATTTCCTGTGGCCAGAGAGTCTGTTATTCAATCAATAGAAAATCGATTGAATTTTGATTTCTATCGACTGATTGACTACTATTCGATATCGTTCATCAAGCTGCCAAATTGTCCGCAGAAGTGCCTAAAAAACCAACAATTTTTTACCCTCTGCTCCCCACATACATATCGGCTTTCGCACATAGGATTTTCAGTAGTTATGTAATGCTTTCGAGTGGGACACCCAGGGGGATATCGTGGAATTTGCCAGTTGTCACTTGTATTTTCCGTATTCACACGAGCCTTTGGTCATTTAGCCTTTAGGCTCGAGTGTGCAAGAAGAAAATACAAGTGACCAGTGGCATGTCCCACGGTATCCCATGAGAAAACACTGCATAAGTAATTTCCCCCATGCCAAAAGAACTATGAACTAATTTGGCTGACGCCACCCCTGGCTGGCGCGTACAAATTACAGTTCAACGATAATTTTCATAGTCAAAATGCCGATGCTATTGGTCAGAATCGATCACGTGGTGCGCGCTGGTTAACTATTATCCCCCGAAGTGAAGGTGACTAGTGATGATATTTACCAGGGGCACGAATGCGCCGAGGTAAATATCCATCGCTAAGCGCCGATACTGAGGGGGATAATTGTTTAATTGTTTTAGTATTAACCAAACAGGTGAACAGCACTTTTAAAAATAATATATTTTCATTTTTGCAACAAAAAAGCAGGGACCGCGGAGCGAGTTTTAGATTGGGGAGGCACTATCACGAGCACCGCAGGCGCGAGTTTTCTAAGGGGGTCCGGGGGCATGCTTCTCCGGAAAATTTTGAAAAATCGAGCTTCTAGAATCACTAGAAATGCATTTAAAATTGATAATCGTAAAAAAAAAAATGGTCGTGAATTTATATAAGGACTTTTTAAGGGCAAATGCGGCAAAATTATTGGGGGGGCACGTGCCCCCCCCGGCCCCCCCAGCTCCGCGGTCCCTGAAAAGTGAGCGAAAAAAAGCCTCGTTTCATGCATGAGCGACCGAGTGAATAGCACAGGATGTTCGGTGTTTGATGAACCAATCAGAGTGCAGGAAAAGCGCTATTCACCTGTTTGGTTCGCAACCACTTGCAAGCAATTAAAAATTGTTTTGCTTTTAGTTGTTTTTGCTGTATCAGTGGCCGAAAGCTCGGAACAGCGACAAGGGAAAAGAAGACGGAGCTAGTTAATAATTCAATATTACAAGGCACAAAGAACTCAACAAATTTTGACACTACTTCATTGCGTTCATCTGTATCGAGCTATACAGGCCCGTGGAAGAAAAAATGTCCGAAATGTGAACATTTGCCCGAGGTAGAGCCGATACGAAAAGCGTAGAGGGGGTTTATTCACTAAATAGTTAGTAATAATGATAATAATAATAATAATAAAAGTTATTAAGGTCCGACGTTTCGGCGTTCCTACTGACGCCATTGTCAAGGTTAAATGGCTAATCAATGCGAAGTAC
>JANRMR010136032.1:0-12758 GCA_025434825.1 Bergia sp. 'catenularis' | reverse complement strand
GCTCGTCTTATGTCACTACAGCCAGTTTACTCCTCCTGCTACCCCTCTCCCCATCCCCTCCTCACACCACATCCGAGCTCGTCGCCTGCGTAACGTATGAGTCACTTTTAATTTCCTCCTCCCCCCTTCCACACTTACCACATCCGAGCTCGTCGCTTGCGTCACTGCAGTCAGTTTGTCCGTCGCACGCCACAACCTTTGGCACACATCCGCCTCGTGAACAGGGAAAGTCGTACTCGCTGGAGCACGGCTGATCTGTGTGTGAAAATAGGCCACTTTCAATATATTAAAATTCGGTCTCAAACAATAGACATCAACACGAGGCTCTGGGGGAATAAAATATAGAGTTTATATGTTTTATTCCCCAGAGCCTCGTGTTGATGATTATTGTTTGAGACTGAATTTTAATATGTCGAAATTGGCCTATTACCAATTATCAACCCAAGAAGGTAGGCACGGCTTAGTGGCTTAGTGCTTGGACTGGCAATCCCAAGTTCGAGCCCAGTCTCTTCTCGGATCTGTATTCGAACTGGAGTGCCTTCGGCCAGTTTGGAATTTTAAATATCATTAATTTCGATCTAATGGGGGGAGATACCTGTAAACTAGCTGGTAAAGCTGAATGCGCTTCCACTTTAAATACAAACAGTTTTTATATTTATTGTGGAAATCCACAGCGCAGTAAAAAGTCAACTGATACCAACCATCCCTGATGACGTCAGCTTCTTCCGCTTATTCCTTAGCTGTCACTTGTTGGGCATTTTGCAATGTAAACTGTGCATTACAAATTAGTCTTATATTATTTTTATTATTATATCTTAACTGCTTGTCTTTTTGAATAACTAAAAAGTAATCATAGTATCTATCTCTTTATTTGCTTAGCATTTCTTTCCTCAGTCCGCTAATTGCTTTGTGTCTGTGTTTTCTCGTTATTCTATGCACTGGAAGAGGGCGGGGGTGTAGGGCAGGAGACGATAGGTTGGGTCTTAGTATACTACCTCCTTGTTTGGACCGGCAAAAAAAGAAAAGAACCTTATCATTGATGCGCCTTGTTTGTGAGATGATTGTCGCTTTTCACTCACAACTGATACTAACTGGCAAATGAAGGTAGTAAACTGCTATTGTTGGTCTGTTACATAGCGAAGCTTGCTGTTTTCGTTTCTTTTTCCTTACAGTGTTTATTAAAACATTTTAAAAGCACCATTTTACTTCCATGATTAAAAACTTTTGTTGGGAAGTCATGTTCCCCCTATGCTGATCGACGGTTTGCGACCCTTAGCGGTCATATTAGCCACCCCCTTCAAGAGTCTCGAATTCGCCCCTGCTGGTAACTATATTATGTTCAAGTCGTTTCATTGTGGTTTACTGTTTATCTGTATGTCTTACCACAGCCGTCCTCGTCGCTGTTGTCTGCACAGTCGACGTTACCATCACAACGCCAGTGAAGGGAGATGCAGGTGCCATTGGTGCATCTGAACTGGTGGAGGGAGCAGCTGCCAGCTGTAAACAGTTTATCAGGGAAAATATCGCAATGCTGAACATGGTACTTGTGATGGGGGTGAAAGGGGAAGTGCAAATCCAAAATACGCAAGTTTACCGTAGACATTGGCGAAAACAAGATGAACAAACAAAAGCAAAAAAGGACTAAACACTCACTTTCACTCGCACTCGCACTTACCTCATACTCGCACTCGCACTCGCACTTGCCTCGTACTCGCACTCGCACTTCGTACTCGTACTCGCATTTGCACTTACTTCGTACTCGCACTCGCACTCGCACTTACCTCATACTCGCACTTGCACTTACCTCGTCCTCGCACTTGCACTCGCACTTACCTCGTACTCGTACTCGCACTTGCACTTACCTCGTACTCACACTTGCGCTTGCATTCGCATTGACAATTAGACTCGTAATTCGTACTCGAAAACAAATTCGCCCTTGCACTCATCCACTTCAAATCATCCTTCAGGAGTTAATTTTGTGTTTAATCTCGGTGTTTTAGAATGTTAGGACAAAAGAAAAAGAACATTTTTAAGTCGCACAAGTAAGCTATATCTACGACTTCTGAACGAAATGGGAAATATTTTAACGAAAACTTACCCGGAGGAGTAGGCGATACATGGACTGAACTTATGTCCTTGTTACACTGCGAACTGTTGCAACATTTTACGCTGCAGTCAATTCGACCTGTGTTCGTCCTACAGACATGATGGGGATCACAGTCTCTTTTTGTTGCACACCCTTTAGCGAAATTGGTTCTTAACAAGCCGTTATCGGTGTAGCTCCCCTCGATGTACACGCAGTGAGTCGCTTCTCGTCCACACTTCCAAAGCTCTTGCATACCTTCACAGTCTTGCAGAGAATGGGATTTGCAGTAGTAGCACGTCAAGTCGCTCACTGAAAGAGGTTTAGTATTTGTGTATAGTAGGCCTAATCTGGGAGCCAAAGTCGCCTTAAGTCGCATAAAGTCACCTAAGTCACGCAAAGTAGCCCGGGTTTGGGGAATGATTTCTCCTTAAATCGCCTTAAATCGCTTAAGTCGCACGAACTCGCCTTAAGTCGCGCAAAGTCGCCTTAAGTCGTACAAAGTTACCCAGGTTTGGGGGATGATTTTCCTTAAGACGCCTTAAGTTGTTTCATGTCGCCTTAAGTCGCTCTAAATTACGGCGACTTTGGGTCTCAGAGTGGGCCTTACAGTGGTACGCATGATACAGGGCAACAAGATGTCAAGAAAGACCATTTGCTTTACTAAAGTTTTCCCGTGCCTTTGCAATTCTTTAATCGCACTAAAATCATAACCATTACGACAAACAACATTCAGTGAACACCACAATACTTCTTGAAACAGACCTATCGATTTTAAAGTTCGTATTTTTAAAGCAATTTTATTGCTTTCTCATATATTTGCTTATGTTTTCAAGCGGCCAGCAGAAAGCACCTGTGGTGTCAACACAGAGGCCCATACTCAATGTGAGTTGGTTGCATATACACGCTGTTTTTTTAAGCATCGTTGATGCTTAACTTTTTCATGATTTCACACTAAAATGGTGCAGAAGTTGTGCTTTGGTGGGTCAAAAGCCAAACAGAGAATAAATTATTTCTAAGAGATCAGACTGCTCTTACTTGTGCAACAATCTTTAGAATATAATCATGAAAACGTTCGATGACGAATGACGCAATTATTTCGTTGGCTCCAGAGGGTAATAAATTACTCACCTCCTTCCTCGGTTGTACTAAAGAAATGTGATGGCTGTAACGTACCACGTGCTCACACACGGCCCTCCCTGCGTATTTTCCATTATTAAACATGACGGTCCGGTGCATACTCTTTTTCTCAACATAGAGATCTTTCATAGTTGTATGGTAAGAGTATAAAAAATAAAATTATATACGCGATCGTGAAGTTGGGGGTGGTGATTACCTGGTGCTTATTTTTTCGGCAAACCTGCTTATAAGCGTGGTGCTTATATGAAAAAAGACTTTAAATCAGTACGTCTGAAAGATGAATCTGTGTAGAAATTTTGACTCTTGCGATTTCCCTAAATTATGAAATAGAAAAATATAACTTGTCTGAAATGTTGTACGTTACATTATTGATTCTGGTGGCGATTTTAAGCCATTCTGATCCTCCAGAACCGACAGACACATTCTCGATAGTAGCAGTATTTCGTTTTAACAGACATACAGTCAAACCCCGCTATTTCGAAGTCAGACCGAATTCCTTTGCCCTTAATTTTTCAGTCATTTACTATCGGTTAATTCGAACCCCCGCTATTACGAACCATTTTTCCTTTCCCCCGAGAGTTTGAAATAGCGGGGTTCAACTGTATTTATATATCGCGTTGCCCTGCAATGTCACTATACAAATGCACAGCCAGATACATTTCCAAATTTCTAACGCGATATTCACCTAGAAAACGGCTACACTCTTTTTTTTATAAGAAACTTTTTTATGAGAACGTTGAGGCTGAAAAATCCCAAAAGGCTGGGGATACGTAGAGAACATTTATTTTACATACTGTATTCAGTGAAGATAATTTGTTGTTAAATGGTAAAATAATGCCTAATGCTCGTTCAAGATTCGCGCAATTACTTATTATATTTCCATTTTGGATTGGCTTGTGTGAATGGAAAATAAAAATTTAAGTATGTACCTAATCCTAAAAAAGTAAGAACATTTTGAGAACATTTGAGGCTGAAATCCTCCAAATAATTGAGAACATCCAGCCTCAGCCCCCAAATTAGACGTTCATATAAAAAAGAGTGTATTCTAAGCCTACCGGGAGGTAAAGAAAGTAGCCATTTTAAAACAGCTGGAAGCCGTCCAGAAAGCACTGTTGCAGATGTTTCTATCCGACCACTGACATGCAAATGGTATCTTACCTCTTCGCACGATAACGGTTTGCTCTTTGATAACAAATGCTGGACGTGGATTCAAATTGGTTGAAAATGGCTACTTCGTTGATTATCGTCGAAGCTTACGGCTTCAATATAGGCGCTGCACAGTTTCTTTGAAACTAGTGAGCTAAAAATACATTTTTTCAGTAAATCTTCAAAAGGTGGAGGGGGGGGGGTCTAAAATCTCTGCAGCCCCTGCAATAGTAGCCGTTTTCCAAATATATATGGTATGATGGCCCCACATGTGTGGGATCGTCTGAGGTGGCTATATAGCGTTCCCTCAACTCCAGCATCAGCACTGCACTGAGGAGGCCCAGAAGGCCGAAACAGTACTGTCTGCAGTATATATATATATACAGAAAGAGAAATATATATATATTTCTCTTTCTCCTTTGTGTAAGAGAAATGAGGGAGTTACAACCGTCAAAACGGCTTGAAATTCAAATCAGAAATCAATAATTACATGGACAACACTTCAGAAAAGTTTAATGAGATATCGCTGTTAGTCGCAATTCCCATTACAGACATTCGGATAGAGGTCTTATCAATTACATGCAACTCACATTGAGCATGGACTTCCAGAGGTGTAGGTACCAACGTTAGTTTAATGCACATAACCACCCACCGTTCGTACAGTTCACGCCATTCTCAAAGCACTTGCAGTTAGCTTCATCGTCTCCCCTGTTGCAGTCTTCTCTACCATCGCAAACACGTGACCGCAGAACGCATTCTCCCGACTTGCACTTGTACTCGTCTGGTTTGCACGTCGGTGGCACTACAAGAAGTTAACAATAGTAAGACAATGTTAAAGCCCCATTGTTAACCGAGATGCTTTGCGGGTATTTGTTATTGTTTCGCTTTACAGTCTGCTCAAAGACTTCCATTTAAGCATTCGAAGTTTATTTGAAGAACAATTTGAGCCGATTAGTTGCACGAGCAAACTCTAAATCCATAAATCTTAACTCGAGTTAATTTTATTTTAAAGTTGTTAGAAACAATAGTTAAACACCGGATAGGATTTAGGTTCAAAAGCTGCTGTTTTGGTTTATTTGACTGGCCACTGCAGAAACTAAAATCAACAACCCGTTACTTACAACATCCGTTCTCGTCACTGCGATCACCGCAATCATTTTGGTCATCACATTTCCACTTCAGGGGGACACACAAGCCATTGTTGCAACGAAAGTGTCTCCCTTCAAAGCAAAGTTGGCCCGCTGGAACTATAAAACAAACCAAAAGTTTTAAACCTTAAAAGAACTTGTTACTGCAATCGAACCTTTCAAATGCACACACAGAGGAGCGTATTAAAGAGATGTCCACATTATAGAGGTTCTTCATAGAATCACACTTCATGGGCGTTATTACCTAGTTTTATGGTGCATTTACTACCTAATTTTATGGTGCATTTGGCTCAAGAATCGAGATCAAACATTTGCAAGCTACCTATGGTAGCAGCAACGTTTCAGAGTAATTGACTTGCAATAACCACTAACTTCCTCTTCAGCCTTAAAAGTCCTTGGCGTGTTTTGATGAACGGTACTGACATGAAGTTAAAATAAGTGCCACCATAATCTTCTCTACAAATTGGTCGATTAATTTTTCCGTAAGGAAACTACTTTAAGAACATCTTAAAAGAACTGTTATTTTATTTGTGCGTGTGGTTTCTTAGTTCCGCAACCCAGTCTTTTGAGCTTTAGCGACGCCTGTTGGTCTAGGAAGCTATGTCAGATTTGCTTCAAGGGTATTGAACAGTGATGACTTACCAGTACAATTTTCCTCGTCGCTACCGTCGACACAATCGGCGAACTTGTTACACACCAGTTTTCGATCAATACATCGAGAGGAGGAGAGGCACTGGTACTGAGCGGGAGGACATGTTGGAGACACTGGAACACAGTCGTGTTGGTCAGTAAAATGATGGGTAGTGTTTATCGTGAGCTCTTATTGGCTGCTGAAACTCGGAACATCCAACAAATTAACATACAATTAATTGAAAATACTGTAATCTGATCGTTTCTATCATTCACACTGTTTAATATCATTGTACTGTGCCGGTGGATCTCGCTTTCGAAAAAGACCAGAGGAGAGTGATCATTTCTTGAAAAGCATCTTGGGCAAATATGTAAATTCAGTTTCATTTGTGTGCGACCTATCCCCCGACAAAGGAAAAAAAATGTTTTCTTGCCTTATTCGATTTCCGGGATCTCAGAAATCATATTAGGGGATTTTTAGAAATTCGAGTTGTTATTTAATACCATAGCTAGGGACATTGTCAAAGAGCAAGTATGAATAAATGAACAAGACACCGATTTCCGTAGCTCTGGCGACAGCAGATGTGCGTGATACCATATCATGTATGTGTGAGTGTGAGTGTAAGTTTTCAGATTCTTATTTGTAATTTCAAGAATGAGTGATTAAAGCCCCGTTCGTTCCAAAAGATTTTTGTGAGACTTTCTGAGTTGCAGGGCAAACGGGCGACAAAATGACTGCTAATACCAATTGTGGTCCCTGCCTTGACTTTAGCTCTTGGACCTGTGTTGTCTGTTTAAGCTGCAATTTTGGGCACTTTGTTGTGCAATCGAGATGAAATAAATTTTGCAGTTCTAAGCGTTTAGCTACAGTCCAAGATCGTCGGACTGCCATTTAACACTTTTTCCTTTAAGCTCACTGGTGACAGAGCACTCACAAATAAATCCCTGGTAGAATGGGTGGTAGGTCATCTAGATAAACTTGCTTAACTAAGCGAGAGATTTCGCGTACCCTGACTTTGGCACGAAGAGACGTATGTATTTTTCGGGACACTGGCAGACGAAACGTGTTTGTTAGAGTCTGGTCAACAGCCGATAACATGGCCTTTTTCACTATGTTGAAACGAATAAATGTTCATTTTACATCCCGATCCTAGAGCAAGAAACTGAATACATTTACGTAAACAGTACTAAATTTTTTATGTCCATTTTTGTTTGTCTAACCGGAATCAAACGTAGTTTAGGCTGATGCTAAAAAGCCTCACTTCGCTAAATATCGTGTACTCCAATTTGTTATTCCAAGATATCAGTTTACCTGGTGACGGGAAGGTTGGGGAAGGAGTGACGGTTGTTCGATCTGAAACAGAAATGAGATGCAATAAGATAACACAGACTTTTGGAAGTGAAAAAAATATCACATTGTGCAGACTGTACGCATCTTGCGAGGTGAATATTGTTTTTAATACGTCTTTTTTAAGTCAGCATAAACGTTTGGTATTGCTTATATATTTGCATTGCACGTTGTGCAAACTGAACGCGCCTTACGACGTCAACATTGTTTTCATATTTCTTATCTAAGTCAGCTTAAACGTTTAACATTGCATATAAATTTGCAATACACGTACAATATTTATTCATATTGGTGGTTTTCACTCAATCCCCAGAGATTCAAATAACAAAGGGCATGGCGGCCATGTTGGTGTACACAACAAGAGAAACTACTTACAACTCTATTGTTTTTGTCCACCAACATGGCGGCTATGACGTCACATGCAAACCAAGAGTTTACTTTGTCGCGTGAACATTCGTCGGCACATCTGCTTTGTTATGTGCCGTTTACTCTGTTTACCTGCATTATCACGTGAAAGTTAATCTGTGCTCTGATTTGTCGCACTAGATAAGTAACAATCAATCACTGATGGTCAACTAACACTAGCCGGCCGGGAAAATATCGCAATTTTGTCCACTAATTAGGGACCTTAAGATACCCCGAAATCGGTGTACGGGTAACTGGTAGCGCCATTTTTTTGATGACGTCATCGATTTTACCCGGTAGCACAACCCCGTTTTCCCGGGGTAAACAGCAGTCTACACGTGAGCTAAAACGGGTGGAAGCAAGGCTGGAACGGGTAAGTGTTTATGAACTTACAGCAACGTGCGCGAACGGCCACGGTTACAGGTAGACTACCCTTACCCGTATACTGATAGACAAGTATCTTTAAAAGACCTCTATTGTTGTTTGATAAGGTTTTTTTAGTCTTTTCCAATGCACGGATCAAACGCCGTACTTGTCTTTAGCGGAATTAAATGGCAAACGTCGAATTTAATTCAGCCACTCCCAACTAATCAAATATGATTAAGTGATTTTTAAAAACAATATTTATGTCTTTAGTCCTTTCATGGCTCATCCTCCGCATACGTCGATCTTTCTTCAGACTTCAGTCAATCGAACGCAACTGTGTCAAACGTCGAACTTTTTATGAGCTGAACTAAATGAATTTGTAAGTAATAATACAACTAATATTATCTAAACGGCACCCCAAAATAACATCTCAGAGGCGATCAACAGTGTTTTCAGGTATCAGGCTATAAATCCGATAATATTAGTTAGATACACATAGACCTATATATTCAACGGAAAGCTTATGAAATTGTTTAAAGATGGTAAGAATAAATTTTGGAAAACCAAAGAGAAATAAAATTAATGACAGAGTTATTTCAGAAGTAAGATGATCAATCAGTGTCAGATTCGTTCACGCATATCTGAATAGTTCGTGATTTAGCCAGATCTCGTTTCCTCTTTCCCTACCCTCTCTCCCTTCACCTTTGTTTTTTGTCGAAATGCCAAAGCGAGATCTGAGAAGGCGATCGATCTGGTCCCAGACTGCATAACATATTTTCAGAAACAAGATATGAGTAAGTTCGCCTTACCAGGGCAGTCTATCTCGTCGGAGCCATCAAAGCAGTCGTCGAACTGATTACAAACGAATCTGCGTTCAATACAGCGGCCAGAAGGACACTGGTACATGGGCGGTGGGCACGAGGGGGGAACTACAGAAATAACGAAATAGATGAGCCTTTTGTCAACGTTAAAAGTAAAATTCAAATATTTACCACACGGCCAAAAATGTTGCTGTTATTGTCACAACAAAAAATACGCCCATCTTTCCTTGAAATCGATATTACAGCAGAACATTCGCAGCTGCAAGGAGTCTGCAATAAACCTCTCGTGCTTTGCAACTCACCAGTGATTAACGGCAAATCTGTTGTTAAAACACCATGATAACACCGCCCTTGTGTCTTCCTTGGAAAGTTTTCACACTTCAAATCGCTATCCCAAGGCTGGTCAAATTCATGCATAAGTGGTTGACACCCATTTTTTACCCTTTCGCAAAGGCTACGACAAGGTGGTAGAGATGAGGGAGATGAAATGCAAGGTGGCATGTACACCGCACAGAGCAAAGAGGCCAAGTCGAGCGAACAGTTAAATAGTAAAAACGGAATGTATTGGCTGAGTTCGTGAGCTGCTTCATCGTGAGTCTTGTGATTCAAACGGTTTGGAAATCTTGCATTTTTATAGCCCACGTTATCACAGATAGGGGTGGTTATTGGCACACAGGTTGATGGAGTCGGTTCGACGGTACTCGGTTTTGGACTTGTAGTGCCTAAGGATTTTATTATAAGAGTTACACCTTGGAGTTTGACTAGTAATGATTACAATTTATAACACTTCGCATGCGTTTAATCCAGAGCGATTAGGAATTTTTCTTATTTTTTTCTTGTCTTGTTCTCAGTTCTTAAAAGTGTGTAGAGTTATTCCAGAATGGTAGAGCACGTGTTCCACTTAGAGACAATTTACTTTAACTCTTTCTTCATCAGTAACATAATCATTTCGAACAATTAAATTTGTTTATTTTGCAAAGATGCAAAGCAAACTAATGTTGGCAGATGTTTCTTTGTATATGAGTTGTGGAATAGCCTGGAAAGTGGCGAATTCAAAAGAACATATTTTAGTGAAACCAAATGTAGTAGAGCTGTGTTCTATCAAACCAAGTGGCTGATAAACGGTAACTACCAGACAGTCTCTGTACAGCCTGACATGTGCCGATCAATGTTTGCATACTTGATCACTGCCCGTTGTATTTATGTTTCTTTTACCGCGATAATTCGTCCAAAGTGTGTCTTCTTATACTTGTACATTTTGGTGTATCTGCATTTTCTAAATTGGTTTCTTCATTTACAGGAAAAAGAAGGTATATGGTTTGTTTGCAGCAGTATTGGTGGGCAAGAGAAAGCATAATCTTTCCATGATAATATCCAATTAAGGACGTATTGCAGTATAAAGGTGCCATACAAGATGTATTGCAGTATAACAACACCATGGAAGACATACTGCTGTATTTTAATATTTAAAAGTTGCCATGAAAAATCCGTTGCAAAAAAAGATGTCATGCAAGACGTATTGAAGTAGAACAACGTCATGGAAGACATATTGCAGCATTTTAATACTTAAAAGTTGTCATGCAAAACCTGTTGCCAAAGAAAAATACCGTACAAGACTATTGCAGTATAAGGACGCTATGAAAGACGCATTGCCATGCAAAATGTATTGCAGTATAAAGGTGCCATGCAAGACGCATTCAGATAGACAGATGTCATGCAAGATGTAATGCAGTAGAAAGGTGCCATGCAAGACGCATTCGGATAAACAGATGTCATGCAAGATGTAATGCAGTAGAAAGAAGCCATGCAAGATGCATTCGGATAAACAGATGTCATGCAAGACGTAATGCAGTAGAAAGAAGCCATGCAAGACGCATTCAGGTAAACAGATGTCATGCAAGACGTAATGCAGTAGAGAGAAGCCATGCAAGACGCATTCAGGTAAACAGATGTCATGCAAGACGTAATGCAGTAGAAAGGTGCCATGCAACTTTTCCAGTGAAGCAGATACGTCATACCTATACACACGTCTCCTTCGTCACTGTCATCCACACAATCCGACGTCTGATCACAAACCCACGACGTGGGAATGCACTGCCCACTGCGACACCTGAACTGATTAGGGTCACACGTGAACGCTGAGAGAGTGAAGGAGATACAAACGAGTTTAGTGGCGGATTAGTTAATAAATGATCCATGTTTTGAGATACAAAGAAAGACATTTAATGATGGGCCTTTAGAGTAATCAGAGTTGTGGTGCTTTTCTAAAAAGTATGTGACTACATTTATGTGTGCAAAACATGTGTTTTGATAGCATTATCAAATGCTTATTAGGTACTTCGTTTGGTCGAAGATCACCCGCGCTCATCCGAAAAAGCTTGTAAAGGTAATTATACGAAAAGGATAATTCAGTCTGTGTTGCTTTCACGATAAAGGGAAGCTATTAATTTGAAAAAATAGAAACTAAAAAACGGATAAAAAATCTAAAGCAGAAACACAACATTACCACGACATTCATCTCCTTCGTCGCTTCCATCTTCACAGTCGTCCTCGCCGTCACAGCGCCACTTATGAGGAATACAAGCCCCATTTTCACAAGTAAACTCTTTGGAATTACACGTTACTCGTATGTTACGATCTACATTGGAGATAGAAAAAGCAAGAAGATCCAACAGGTGATTTCTTTATCATTACACGTTGACTCATATGTTACCTTCTACGTTGGAGATAGAAGAGACGAACTGAAAAAGGTTGTTGAAGAGAATGAGGAACACCCAACAGGCAACTCAAGAGACATGAGGAACACCCAACATGTAATTTCTTTATCATTACACGTTACTCGAGTGTTACGATCTACATTGGAGATAGAAGAGACGAAATGAAAAAAGTTGTTGAAGAGAATGAGGAACACCCAACACGTAATTTCTTACATACGTTACTCGTATGATACAATCTACATTGGAGATAGAAAGGCGCGAAGACCCAACAGGTGATTTCTTTATCATTACACGTTGACTCGTATGTTACCTTCTACGTTGGAGATAGAAGAGACGAACTGAAAAAGGTTGTTGAAGAGAATGAGGAACACCCAACATGTAATTTCTTTACCATTACACGTTACTCGAGTGTTACGATCTACATTGGAGATAGAAGAGACGAAATGAAAAAAGTTGTTGAAGAGAATGAGGAACACCCAACACGTAATTTCTTACATACGTTACTCGTATGTTACGATCTACATTGGAGATAGAAAAGGCGCGGACCCAACAGGTGATTTCTTTATCATTACACGTTGACTCATATGTTACCTTCTACGTTGGAGATAGAAGAGGCGAACTGACAAAGGCTGTTGGACAGACATGAGGAACACCCAACAGGCAACTCAAGAGACATGAGGAACACCCAACAGGCAACTCAAGAGACATGAGGAACACCCAACAGGCAACTCAAGAGACATGAGGAACACCCAACAGGCAACTCAAGAAACATGAGGTACACCCAACAGGCAACTCAAGAGACATGAGGAACACCCAACAGACAACTCAAGAGACATGAGAAACACCCAACAGGCAACTCAAGAGACATGAGGAACACCCAACAGACAACTCAAGAGACATGAGGAACACCCAACAGACAACTCAAGAGACATGAGGAACACCCAACAGGCAACT
>JANRMR010135921.1:0-12759 GCA_025434825.1 Bergia sp. 'catenularis' | reverse complement strand
AGTCCATTCCCCCAACGTTCTGCGCGGCCTATTTTAATGTTTACGTCATATCAAAAATTTAACGGAAGAAGAAAAAAATATCAGAAATTTTCGGAAAACTTAGGAAACGGTCCAAAGCAGTTTTTCGAGTTTTTATAATTTTTTGAAAATTTCGGGAAATCTTCGGAAGTGTTCGAAAAATTGCGGACGTGATCGGAACTGTTCGGAAACGTTCGCAGAAGTTGAAAAGTATCGGAGCTGATTTGGGGAAGTCTTCAAAAAGACGCCACTTTAATGAAGTACTGCCCGTTGCATATTACACGTTGCATACTGCAGAATATGCTGCGGCTTTCGTGGCTTCTGATTGACTGTATTTCCTTTGGCATGGGATAAAATACAGTACAATACAATACAATGCAATACAACACAATACGAAACGATACGACACGATACTATACGATATGATACGATACGACACGACACGACACGACACAATACGATACTATACTATACGATATGATACGGTACGATACGGTACGATGTGATATGATACGATATAATTTAATATAATAAATTACCATACCATACCATTCAACATCCTCGGGCTCAGGAGACTGAGCATTTGATAGTTTGAATTGAAAGGGGTGGGGAGAGAAGGGTTATCTTATTTTCATATTGAGGACTGCTCTATTTCCCAGGGCCAACCCCGAGACTCCAGTTCAACAGGCTGGTAAACATGTTTTTGTTATAAATAGTTTAGTGTCAATTCTTTTGTCAAAAGAAGGACGCGTGCTATCAACAGAATTATATCATTTTTTTACACAGCGTGATATTATACAGATGCTTCAAAATGTCGAAACACAAATTGAGAAACAACTCTACGGCGGAGAAATCCCTAAAGACGAGAAAACATGGCGAGACGGTCTTTCCCACCGGATAAAACATGCAGAAGTTCTGATGGAACAGTTTAAAAAAGAGGACAAAGGGCTAGTCCCAAAATGGGTATTGATGGACACAGAAACGCAAGAAAAGTTCCAAAAGTTTAAAATCAAAGCTGACAATTGGTTAGGTGAGAAAATGAAATAGCATTGTAGGCAGATTTGCTGCTGTTGTTGTTTCTATTTTCAACTATTCTGAATCACGGAAGCGGAAGAATTTTCTATTCTAGTGTAACTCGAAACGACGAAATCCCAAGCAGAATTAAGATTTGCAGAGCCCAGCCCCTATATAGGGCGGGGGTAGGGAGAGTGTAGGTACTGGACTATCGCCGGGTCCAGCCCCTATATAGGGCGGGGGTAGGGAGAATGTAGGTACTGGACTATCGCCGGGTCCAGTCCCTATACAGGACGGTTGTAGGGAGAGTGTAGGTACTGGACTATCGCCGGGCCCAGTCCCTATATAGGGCGGGGGTAGGGAGAGTGCAGGTACTGGACTACTTGCGTCTCCGTTTCAGCTTCCGGTTCCACTTCATAATTCCATCTCTGCCACTGCTTCCGTCATTGTTGTATATTGGCAGTAACATTGTAAAACTGAACAAGGCAAAAAACACTTACGAAGTGAGATGTTCTTCCATTTAACTTCGATATTTCTTCAATTTCCTCCAAATCCATAGATGTATAGATACGTAGGCAGAGGGAAAGACAGACAGACAGACAAACAGACAGACGGGTGGATGGACAAAAAGACAGACAGATTAACAGAGGGACAGACAGACAAACAAATAGACAGATAGATAAATAGATAGATAGATAGATAGATAGATAGATAGACAGACAGACAGACAGACAGTCAGACAGACAGGCAGACAGACGGACACATAGACAGATAGATAGATAGATAGATAGATAGATAGATAGATAAATAGATAGATAGATAGATAGATAGATAGTTGAGAGATAGATAGATAGATAGATAGTTTAGAGATAGATAGATAGATAGATAGATAGATAGATAGATAGATATATAGTTGAGAGATAGATAGATAGATAGATAGATAGATAGATAGATAGATAGATAGATAGATAGATAGATAGATAGATAGATAGACAGACAGATAGATTTCCCATTTTTTAAAACTTAAAATTGCTTTCCCGCAGATGACAGTTTTACCTCAGCAAGAGCCACTCACAGACAGATCAAAGAATTTTTACAGGATATTAATGTCATGAAAAGTCGCAATGACAAAACTCTCGAGCGGCTGGGTAAGTTTTCATTTCTGATACTCGTCTGAGGGCGGTTTGTCAGGCACGAGAAAATACAGGGCGAAGGGTAAAGTCAAGAAAGGATCAGGCATCTTCGACCTCACTGCTCTTGTTCTTGCTTCGCCTGATGTCTCTCTCCCCCCCCCCCTTTCCCCTATTCTTTCGTGACCGACTACCCCCTGGTTCAAAGAGGTTTGTGGTTTGTGACGGGTTAAATAAGAACAGTTATCCAGTTTCGAACTTGGTTTTAATTATTGAGGGGAAAGTTATACTTGTGGACAATCTGGTTGGATGTTAAGGAAATAAATTGGGGAGTTGGAAACTCATTGTCCTTATGAAGTTTTGCTTATTAAAGTGGTAGTGCGGTTTAGTTTAGATTCAAGAAGCTGGTTCACCCCCTCCCCCCCATCCCGTGTGTTACAAGGCTATATACAAGATAATTTGTACTTTTAATTAAAAGAAATTGTAAATATTAACACAACAAAAAGCCAGGAAACTTTTTGCTGCCTCGTTCCCAGGATACTTTTGCCAGAATAGGTATCCTGGGAACGAGGTTGTACCTTTTGACCCCTCGATATCTTTTAAGCTTCACTAAATGGAAGTTACACCTCAAATTATCTAATTTTTCAATTTTTTTCTAAATATTTTTGCAAGTATTGCTAGGAACAACAACAAAAACAACAAACAACACCATCATCAACATCATAACCAACATCACCAACATCATTGCCAACGATACCCATCACCAAAACCATCCCCCAAACCAACACCAACAACAACTTCAAGATTAACACTAAAACCAACAGGAATGCCAACATCAATATCATCATTGTCTTCAACACCAACAGCATTATCAACAGCATTATCAACGCCATTACCAACAGTAAGATCAACACCAACTTCAACATCAAGACCAACACTACCATCAAAAACCACATTATCAACAGCATTATCGTCAACACGAAAATTGACGTCAACATTATCACCAATATCATCGCCAACACCAACACCAACTTCGACATCAACATTGCTAACATCATCACCATTTAATATCAACAACAATTACAAAACCAAAATCAACACCAACATCAACTTAAACAGCACAGACATCAACACCATTATGAACATAAATATCAGTATCGGCATTGGCATTGACGTAACCTCAACATCAGCCTCAACAACAACTTCAACACCAACCTCAACAGCGATTCCTACAACATGCAGTACTTAAAAAAAGATTACGTTAGATATCTTTATCTGTATAAACAAGATGATTTTCAGCATCAAAGTTGCTTGTGTAAAACAATATTAAACAAATAATAATTTGCATTACGAATCACTAACTAATTCTTTGTTTTTAGAAAATGTTTATGTAGACAGACATCTGCGGGAAATTATCGAAAATGATGCGAGTCGTGATACGGATACTTGGATAGGAGTTAGCCGGCAGATTGGCCGAATTATTTCTTTTCCACTTGAGGTAAATTATAAAAGAGTATAGTGTACATAATAATACTGGTAGAAATAGTAATATTAATAATAATAATTATAAAAGTAATGATAATAATAATAATAATAATGATGATGATGTTAATAATAATATTAATATTGATTATGATAACATTTGATAATGATAATAAAAATAATAGTAATAATAATGATAATAATAATAATAATGATGATGAAAAGAAGAAGAAGAAGAAGAGCTTGTTTTTCAAGATGATTTTACAAGTTAATTTCAAATTTTAAAAAGTAACATTTTATAGGAGTATATTAGTAGGAGTGTCTAACTGTATCATACACGTGAGTAAATCTGTTTGTGTGTGAAGTTATTTTCAGAAATAAATCCCGCGCGCCGGAACTGGCGTGGCGCGCGAAATCCGTCAGGTCATCATGACGTTAGTGCATCGTCATCACACGACAGCACGATCAGACGAAGCTGTCCAATCGTGTGTGGCTGCTTTCGAACGCGCGGATTGGTCAACGGGACGAGTATCTAAAAATAACTTCACAGGCAAACAGGTTCAATCACATTTGCAGTACTGGCACTACTGAAAGATATATACACTCCTTCTAATATACTCCTGCTGTTTAACTGTTTGTCTGAATGTCTATAATCAAAAACGTAACGGACTCTCTGACTATCTACTTGAAGATATATTTATATATTTACTTTTCTCATTTTTCGGTAAAATGCGATGGATAACTTAGGATCGGCATCGTGACAAAGATTGGGCAATTTGCCCAGCCATGGTAATGACAAATTGCTTTCAAAGTTCTTCTGAAAATAGATAAATGTTGTTATTAAAAAACGATGAGAACTTGGTTGATGCTTTAATCACTTAGAAGCTGGAGTGGATGATAATTTGCAAGTTCTGTTGAAAAAGGCATAAGTCGCTATTGGTGCCAAAAATCAAATCACGCGTGTGTTTGCTGGAGCAAAATTTGACGTGGAACAAAATGTTGTTTTTTCTTTCAAATAATTCTCACGTGCTTTTTAGAAATAGTTACAAAAATTAAGTCAACACTAAATTGATCAGTAAAAAAAAGCACTTTGTAAAGGTATTTTTAAATCTGTCTTTGCTGTCTTAGATAAATGACAGCCGAAGTCAATTAAGTCGTTTTCCAGGGGTCTCCCAATATGACATTGCGCATTGGCTAGGGTGTGGTAGGTTTAGCCCTACCTTACGGGGCAGGTAGGAGCCAGAAGCAGAAGTAACCCCCTCCCCCCGTTCCCCCAGACATATTTTAGTGATACTCTGAAACTATACTTTCCGACTTCTCCCAAAATTTATCAACTTTATCACTCTAACTAGTGACTACGTGACTCTCCTTTCTGACTGCATTTCTAATTGACACTTTTATATAAAAAAGCTAACTTTAGTAGACGAAATTATAAACCAATTGAGTATCTCTTACATATTACGACAGATTTAAGTCGTTCTATTCTAACCGATCATATTTCAATTGTCTCCAACAGTTACAAGATATCTTGGAGGACATAACAACGTATTTACATACAACAAACGTTGACGTTAAAGTAAATGTCCAAGTGCAACGTTACCACATCTGGAGTGGCTTCTGTATGGTCATTTGTTTTATTATAATGATCTTGGCAAACCCGGCTGCTTCCCTAGTCTTAGCAGTGATTTGTGTAGCCACCAGTTCATCAATGGCATTAAAGTTTTACCATACAGTCTTCTTGTATGTTGCCATATCAATCGGTAAGTAATCATTTTTACTTTTACCTTAAACTCCCGAAAGTAACGTAATTAGTCATTGTTAACAGGCCAGTAGGCAAGGGGGGGGAGTGCGCCCTCCAACACACACACACACGGCTATGAAGGTCCGCGACATTCCGCTCAGTTAATAAATAAAATTTACTATAAGAAATAATAATTTTTTCAAAAAAAATTTTTTTACTTAACTTGTGAAACACTCTCTATAATCTACATGGTAAACACAATCTCGGGTGTTAATGGAAAAATTAATCTCCAAACAATTATACCCCCGAGTCTGCTATAATGTCGGCTCGCAACTCCCCACAAAAATTCTTGGCTACTGGCCTGGTTACTATAGGTTTCTGAAAGAAACAACTCCATCTTTTCCGTAAATAACGTCTCTGCCGAAAGAAAAATATCCCCAACTCAAAAGCCAGGATAACTGCATGAAGACTTGTAGGGCTGTACTCCCGAATGAGCGCTTGAAACTGTTGGGATAAGCGAACACTTGAGGGAGTTTCTTTATCAAAAATAACAAAATTAATCTCACCTCGTAAATGTAAAGGCCTGTTTCAAACGCAATGCAAGAATCGTGCTAAGCTCATTTGAACTTGACAAATTCGATTCTAACACATTTTCACCCATGTTGCACGACTCTAGCTCGAGATAGCCAGTTTCATTTCAGTAGCCTTTCTGGAGCTGTACCAAAGCTGTTGCATAAATTAGGAATAAATTACAAATGTGGTCAAACCGGTTTTTAATTTTGAAGGCATGCGCAGCATCTGACAGTGGAGATGGCGGCCTTCTGGGCAACTCTTTCAGAGAATCAAACTGAACAGACAGATGTATCCGATGACGATTATTCAGAAAACGATGATCAGTGTCCCCCTTTGAGTTTGAAGGAGAAGAAGACGATTCGAGTCGAAACTAAGACGACTCTAGCAATGCTTATTGTAGAAAATATGTCCTTCTCAAAGCCGGAGATTCCACCAAGTCCGACTTACGTTCGACGTTTGAAACCAAGTCGAACCATAATCCTGCTGCAGTCGAACTACAGTCGAGCCAGCACAGCACGACTCTTGCACGGCGTTTGAAACGTTTGAGCAGATTATAGCAATAATAACAACAACATTTATAACATTCACTATTAAGTAACAGCTTTTTCAGTAACTATATTTGACGAATGTCTATTGCTGCAAAAGTTCGCAATAGCTCAACTTTTTGCTTAAATAGTTCTTTTGATGAACAGGATCCAGTGTATGATTACATTACATTGCACTGAATCCTGTTAAACAAGAGAATGCAGTACCTGTTCAATTACCCCTGCTTTCAACGAATTACATTTTTTTTATAACAACCGAGAAAATTTTGATCAGACTCGGCGTTCTTGTTTTGACAATTTCAGCTGCAAAATGTTTTTATTTTGTTCTCGTTGTACCTATATTTCACATATTGAAAACCTGCTTAAAGGAGGCAGATAACAAATTATACACTGAAACTTATAGTAAGTGATTTAAACTAGAAGTAGAAAACAGATTTCTTAATTTGGTTTTTCTTCATTTTCTTTTCTAAACTTTTTACAAAAAAAACGATTGGGACTTTATTTGAGCCTCAGTTTGCTCTTATTTTGTTCTTGATTTTTATGCAATGTTCTTTTTCAAAATTTATTCTCATATATTCTCATATATTTTAATCGTTTGAGTCGCAAGACTATACAGGATGTTAAAAGGTCAAGGTCAAGGGGGGGTTCATATAAATTTAAAAATTACAAAAAAATAAATGATTATATTAGGCAAATAAGAATCTGATTTGGGGTAATGCGAGTTTGTCAAATGATTTGGGACTTGTAGCAGTTACAGTCTCATGTGTGAGAGTGTTCCATAATGGGATTGTTCTGGGAAGAAAAGAGTATTTGTAGGCATTGATGCGTGTTTGGATATGTTTAAGCTTAAAGGGATTTTTACTGTGTGTTCTTACGTCAGCCTGTACAACAGTGTCAGGAAAGGGTACGTTCACAAAGTTATTAAATCCTTTGTACAAGAATGTCACAGCGTTCAAGTGCCTACGCACTTCAAGCGTGCCCCACCCGAGGATTCTCTCATGGGAGTTACTGAAGAGTATGTTGAATAGTCTGAGCAAACAAAGCGCAAGGCACTTCCAGTGAAGCACTGCTGTTTTGTATATTAAAAAAGTGTATTACTTCAGGATACCCCTTTTCCTGTAATAAATTAGATAGACATATCAGTCCCTCGTTGTCATATTTCTGATTCTAACTTATGTACACTGAACATTCCTTTCTAGTTCAAGTTCTTATCAAATCTTTGTTGGATAAATTATCCGGTGAGTTTACTGCGTTTGTAACCGTTTTACCACCATCTGCTTGAAATGGTCACTGTGGTTAGGTTTTGAGCTTTTCTCTCTGTAAAATACACAAATTTGTTTATTATTTAAGTGTAGCATTGGCTGTTTGAAAGGCGGATGGTAGAGAATGGACCTTCGTTGATTGTGCTTGTGTGGTTATTGTTGACACCGCTGAAAAACGTGTTCGCATGCGTACGAAATTTTTTTCCGGTTTCCTTGCGTACGATTAAAAAGCAGGCATTTCATTAAATAGATCAAAGAAAAAGAATTAGTTCTTTTGCCGTTTCAACAGTTCAAGTTTCCTTGCTAATTTATAAGGTTAAGATTTTGTCTATTAATAGTTTTGTTTACTTTTTACAAATATGAAGGTCTTTCTTGAAATTATTATTACGTCATTATTAATTTTTTTGGTCAACCGTGCAATGAACTGGGCATTAGAACTGGGCACTAGATAAATCGCTCACTGGGAGGATGTCTTTTGCAATGAACAGAGAACACAGGAAACAGCGATGGTTTGACAAACTTCATTGTTTTTTAAAAGATTATAAACCAAAATTGTCTAAAGTCTTTTTCTTTATGTTTTTTAAATTTGACTGTTTCTTTATTATCAAATTGACCGTTTGGCCACACGACAAGTGTTCTTAATGAGGTTGTTGTTATCATAAAACTTATGAGTCAATCACTCGATAATTACATTAAGAGTCACATGTATGCCTAGTGGTGCAAAACATTATTACTGAACACGAACCATGCATGTTGTTTCATATTGCGTAACATCTCCCTTCTAATATCACGTGCTTGTTATCCAATGTGACGTCGCGTGTTCTCTCTCAAATTACGTGTATTCCGTGTCACGTGACCTAACGTCTCTCTTATATCATGTACGTTCTGTCCAGTGTAACGTGTTCTTTCTTACATTACGTGCTTGTTGTCTCATATGAAGTAACATCTCTTTCATATCAGATGCATGCTGTTTCACACGATTTACCTTGTTCTCTGTTATCACGTGTATGCATATAGTCTCACGTGGTATAACGTGTTCTCTCGTGTATCACGAGCATACGGTCCGCCAGTCATTTGAAGTAATTATAACGTGTGGCCTCTCATATCTCGTGCTTGTTCTCTCACGTGACGTAATTAACGGTCTCTCTTATGTCACATAGGAGCTAAAAGGTCGTCCAAAGAGAATCTGGTTGAAGAACAGCGTCCGGAAGAAAGCGGAACAGTTTACACATTCTTCTCTTCATAACTGACGCTTTCCGTCTTTCCTGTTTTTATACCTTTTAGAATAATCTATTTTTTGAAGAACATTTTAATTGTATATTAATAAATAACATTTTCATTTTAATAAATTACCAAAGAAAATGATATTTTTTGTTGGATCTGAATATGCATGCATGGATAAGGTAGTTTCACAATCATGCGCAGAGGGAGTGTTCTGCAGTTGACCACAACAGCCCTGTTTACATCATTCTGTGACATCGAACACTTATCACGTGCTTAGAGTTAGCCAATCAGGGCGCACTTTCAGGTCTGCCCAAAAGGCACCATCCCAAAACACACTGCGAGATTAGTAATGATCGCTGTTTTATTCTCGTTTTCCTGTAGAAACAAGTTTCATAAAATGAAATATTAAACAATCAAGTTTTAGTAATTACATATAAGAAAGAAATTATTTTTTAACCCATGCACAACTTTAGCGGATAAATGTATTTAAATATAACGAGTTTTGATGTACTTAGAACTGTTTTAAAACCAGCGACTACTGACGTTTAAAAGGGTGGCATTTTGAGACCATTTTGTGCGCGCACGGTTTTCTGGGATGGTGCCATATGATCAATTACGTCAGGTGTTCCTAGCACGCAAAGAGTCGATCATCTGGATGATATTTATACAAATAGTTCCTTCGAAGGAGAGACAATCGCAGCGAAGGAGAGTCATAGTCGGCAGGGAGTCTAGATTTTGAACCGTATTTTCTTGATGGTAGGCTCTTATCGTATCTTTTGAGGTTTTTAAACTAGTTTTTGCAATTGAACCTGGAACAACTCCACATAATAACATAGAACGAGACCAGTCCAAAGCAATTTTAGTAATCTAAAACCCAGTCCTCCCACAATAGGTCTCTTCCCTTTTTTGGAGGAGAGGGGAAGGGGGAGGGCGATTGAGAATTTTTTTATTCTTTTTTTGAATTTTGAATTTTATATATATTAAACGAGGTAAATCAATTCAACAAAAGACAAATTAATACAACCAAAGCTAAATTAATACACAAAATATAAATATAAATTACATCGTATATATATATACGTGACTTTCAACTGGTGGTTCTATTGTTCTATAAATTCTGTCAACAAAAGGATTAACCAACTGAATAGCTGGAACTTGCATATCAATTAGTTAAAGCAATGATTGCACAATTCAGGTATTTGTTGAATTTCCAAACAAATAAAGGGAATTGAAGGAAATAAAAGTAATGGCTTATAGTTTGAGGTCGAAAAAAGAATCCCAGAGATAATTTATCCCCCCCGCATTTTATTCATGAGTTTGGAAAACAAAAGAGATAATGTAATCCTCCACACTGGTTCCGCATTTTATTCATGAGTTTGGAAGACAAAAGAAATGTAATCCTCCGCATTTTATTCATGAGCTAAGGACACAAAAGAAACAATTTATGCAGGCACCGCATTTTATTCATGACCTATGACGTCATCCTAAGATAATTTATTCCCCCGCACGTTAATGAGATTCCCGCGAAAAAAACAGGGTGCTTTCATACTTACTATACTACTGACGACATTTTGTTTTCCATGGAACTCGACACTCTCACCCATTTCATGCGTCAAGCTACCCCTTCTCAATCAGCTCCCGCTTCCTGTGTCGCACGGTACACGTTTCAAACTCCCGTGCAAGTTACAAACTATGTTTAAAAATGCCAAAGAAACAGATATGAGACATTACGTCGCGTCGTGCATCTCGACAAACATTTCAGAATCTTAAACGGCTCGTAATCATTTGCAAAGAAGAAAAGCAATCAGATGAGGAAACGACTAGGGAACCTGTTTAAAAACACCGAAAGAATATACTTTAAAAAATACAGCAGTATGAACCTGTAACAGATTTAGCCGCAAACGTAACCTTAATTGATTTCATGCAAAATTTAAAAGGAAAATATTGCATATATTCTGATTAAATCAGAGTGCGTAAGACAAACTTCACAGAGCAGGAACTTCAGGAGTTCATTGCAAAATTCAAAATAGGAAAAAAAAATGCAGAACGCAAATAAGGAAACTGAAATAAAAAGCAAAATTTAAAGTTCCTAAAACAAAAATGAAAAATGAAATTGTGTGATTACAAAATAAAAAGTGGAAAAGAATCCAGGAAGACAAAACCAAAAGTGGAAAGTGAAAATTAATTTTTAAAGTACGATTGACCACAGAGGTCTACTGATCGTGAAGGACTGAAGGTCGAATGCACCAAGATTTTTACTTTTTAGGAAGAGGGTCTAAAAATATTGACATGAGGGGTTTAAAAAATTTCTATGTAAAAACATTTTGTTTTTCCCGGTCTCCCCTCCCGGTAGCATATTTAATGATCGGTCGATCCCTATACTTGATTGATTTTTCTGTGTTTTCGTTTCTGTGTTTTCGGGTCTTTTCGGGCTTTTCAGTTGAAGCTACTGCTGACCACACTCGTTTTCGTAAATCCACCTGCAAATCCCAGCCACCCCTTGGATAAAACTTGCAGTTTGTGCACAGTCCATTCGACCGATACCAAACAGTGGGTCCTTTTTCTTGCTTTCGATGACAGCAAAAGCAAATAGACCTGCGTACATGGTAACATTGTCAAATAAGAGTCCGTTTATAATCCTTGTTCGGCTCACGCTTTACGGTTTCTTATGCAATATCATCGCCGACGCTGCAATACTTACAGCAATTGTGGCAAGTTTAAAGGCGCCATAACTAACTCCTGCAGCAATGCCGGGACGAAACACGAAGCGATAGCAGAAAACTGTCACCGTGCCGTTGACAACTTCCGGTTTTGTGCAGTCAACAGGAGACTTCGACATCATTTCAAATGCTTTCCAGAATTTCACCTCTTGATCTCTGTCGTATTCAAAGCATTCCTTGAGGCGGTCGCTCAAATCACATTTATAGTTTATATCCAGCAGTAGCGTCTGCCAAAACAGAAATGTGAAGAGAAAGAAAAGAACTACGAACAAGGTGTACATCTTCAAGACATCTTCAAGACGATCTTGCGGGCCATTGGCACGATGTTGATGTCTTTAAAAAGCCTCAAGTATTTTAGGCTTGGTTAATAGTCAACTGAGGTGTTTATGTGCCCCAGATAAATTTAGGTATTTTTAAAATTGTTTTCCTCTGAAATCGTTGAGACAACTGTTAAGGTACTCGAAGTGACTGAAAACAAGGAGCGATCAAGCTACGGCGAATCAAGTTCGGTATTTGACTCCATTTGATTTCACATCAGTCAAGACACTCGTAGCAGCTCAGTTTCATACATTAATGAAGCTAATACTTTCTATTTATAGGTTATTGTTTCCTCGACGATCTCTAGGCTGTTGTTAGCCTGCGGGTCCGACACTATTTGGCTTTTTTGTGCGCTGTGAATCGAGCATAAAAACATTCCTCTTTGCACGAAGCGAGTGGGCAAAAGCCCCCGGGGCAATCAGGGCAATGCCTATGAGACCGAGGCACGAGTGAAGCTGCTTAGAGAGTTTTACTCAAGATTAAATTTAAAATAAAGTAACAGAGAAGAACCGCTCGACGCATTATCTTTTTTGTTTGTTTGGCCTCAGGCCCTCCTCATTTAATTTCATGTTTCTCCTCGACGAACGACCCAATTTGGGGAGATTTGCAAATATATAAAAAACAGTAGAGAGAGCGAGAGGTATTACAACAGGCAACCAAATTTAAGTGCGGGTGTTTTTGTTTATCTTATTTAAGTAAGGAAAGAACGGGAGAATTTGATGTAACAAGTCA
>JANRMR010135810.1:0-12759 GCA_025434825.1 Bergia sp. 'catenularis' | reverse complement strand
TCCCACCCTCACACTACACCCATCCAATCTTTTAGATATCTAATTAACAATTAACACATTCCTTTTTAATTTTTTTTCCCTTACTGGAAAAAATTTCCAACCACACTAATTTTCGAACCACTGTATGTACATGTATCCCATCCATATGAAAAATAATTAAACTTTAGTTTCAAATATGAACAGCAAAATTATCATATATACTGTAACTGTACATTCCTGTGTAACAACCTTCTTGGCTGGTCAAATATTAGCCAGAAAAATACATTTTTGTTTTGTTTAGAAAAATGGGACTGTACAATTTGTGATGGCGAAATTCCAATTGTCCCTTTTTGCCATTTAAGTTAAAACATTTTCTTCAGAATTTTTTTTTGGCTTGTACAATCATGTACTTTCCTTACATATAAATTGAAATTATGTCAAAATGAAACCTAAAAAAACATACTTACATCCAAGAAATAACTGATACTGTATAGGGTATACTATACATGTGATTTCTATTGGAGACCCACTAGTGAACATTCTCAGCTCCAGTCTACAGTCCCACCCCTGCCTCTATGCTAGACCAAGGAATCAATTAGTTTTGTTTCAAAATTTGGCTAATGAAAATGCAAACAATAGTTATATTAAACCTTTATTAAAAATTACAATGTATAAGTCATTGGAAAACTTAGTTTTAAATAAAGCCTAGTTTTTAAATACTAGGAATGGAGAGAGCAAGCTGAAGTTAGTAAGTGAAAAATCTGGGGTTTATCTTAAGAACTGTGATATTGCCAAATTTTTTGAAAGAAATTTTAAGAGAGAATGTACATATATAGCAAACATAAACTTGCATATGCAAGACTGCCAAGAGAAATTTGCTACACAACTTACACTAACTTTAACTTGCTCTTTCCATAAACAAAAACCTATAACATGTCCAGTGTTTTATACATGTACAGTATGGTAACAAAATGCTTTGTTTACATTTTGCTTTGCCCTGCCATCCCACAATGCAATGGTAATACTGTATGTCCTTCTGCAGATATATTTACAATTATTTTAGTAAGCACATTATTATATGTACTGCATTCAGGGTCCAAAATTGTAGAATTGAGACTTCATAGAGAGTTTGAAATAAATACGGTTGACTCCCATTAATTCGAACCTTGCACTTACTCAAAACAATATTGTTTTCCCTCTGGGTCATTTTCTTCACATTTTTAACCTCAATAATTCGAATCATGGGAGTCAAATGTAAATTAATTGACGCCATTACAGGGGAGAACTTTGTCTGGGGGTATCTTGGTAAATAATTGACGAAATGACCTCGGGCTTCATAAGTAGACAAACAAGCACACATGAAACAAGTAAGTGCAAGATGAGTGTTTGATTTTTTTATTTTCTTGATTAATAGCTCAAACGATTATTTCCCATACAAACTTTGTAAACAAAGTCCCTTAAATTCAATCCAATATGGCGTTACTTATTACAAACCATATTTTATAGACTAACTCAGAGCTTGGGCTACCTGTGATGCCATATCAATATGTGTACATGTATATCAATTTTACATAATTTTGATAAACGTCGCTACGACAGATCGGTCACTGTTCGTCTGTTATTTTCTCAACTTGTCGACGTTAACATTTTAGCAAGATCAAACATATTAACATATACAATTTGATACTGGTGTTTGGACATCTTGAATTTGATGACTTGTCTGAACGAATCCGAATATTTTGTACGGACACTTACAACCCGACTTGGCGACTGAAGCAGCACATACTTTTATTGTACCTTATCAAAGACTTTTAAGTGATGCCTTTTCTCACCAACTCTCTTCATTTCACTGGCATTAAAACAAAAATTATAATCAACTAATTTACTTACCTTCATCAATTAAGGAATCGTTTTTCGCGCCACTGGTATCACTGACCTCATCAGCGCAGGCGCAAATAGACGATGACTTCAAATCACCGCACAAGTACAACGAAAAGCAATCTGTAGTTGTCGATGTTGTGGTTGAGGGACAAAATATACAGCTGCCAGATAATTTAGAAAAGCCCTACATCCACCACCGAGTAAACTTTACTTGGAGGACTTGGAGAGAGCGGGTATCCGCAGCACCAGGGCGCGCGCTGATGACTCGCTGGAGCATGGGGAGAGGAATCAATGATCGAATCAATATGGCGACCAAAAGGAGAGCTGCTTATGACTTTTACCTTGTGTTGGATTTTGAAGCGACTTGTGAAAAGAACGTCAAGATTAATCCACAAGTAAGTTAAATCAGCTGCATCGTTAACCACCAGTTTAAACCAATAGTTGTTCAAAGCTGTTTTAAAATTTGTACCGACCTCCGATCAAACCGAAACTTCAAGTTCAACTTCCGCTCAGGCATGCATTCACCGGCAGTTAACCAATTATGATTTCAAATGCCGATAGTAGGGAGCTTGACACTGGTGACTGTCCCAGGGGTGGGGAACTTGAACTGTTCAATTAGTGATCCCACCCTCCAGTTGCGGATCACTTGGGACCTATGCAAGTCGTGCCGACTGATCTATAAATGACAATGGTCAATGCAGCAACAGAATTTCAGAAAAGTTTTTGGAAAGGGTGGAAATTTCTAGTTCTCATATAAAGTTGCTTTCATTGTTTTAGCACTAGGCTGCAGTTGGTTTCAGAAGTTAATCACCATTTTGTGGTTGTAAGAACCAAGTCTGATCTGTTGTAAATTCTCCCAGAACAGGTTGGGTAAATGAAGCTGTGTTACTTTTATCTCATTCTGTTCACCCCAATCCCTAGTACAGTATATATATCAGTACTGTATTTTTCCAAGTAACAAAAAATCCCAAATAATGACATTCTTACTGCTGTGAGTATCCATAAAAATGGGAAAGGGACAGTTATTATTATTTTTAAAATTTTTTTATTATATTATAATTTATTATTATTATTTTTATTATTTGTAAAAATGCTCAGTGCAACGTAAAAGTGCTCAGTGCAACGATGCACTGGAAGACTTGTGGACATCAAGCCACTTCCCACAGCCTCAGTCAGCATAGATCTTCTTCCTCATCCATTAGCTTTCATATCCCCACTTAAGTGCTGAGAACCTTTCTAAGGATTCTTGTGGTTCTGAGAGCATGCCTTTTGTAACAGGTCCAGAGCGCTAGGCAGCTCTAGGGTCTCAAGTGCTTTCATCAAGCCCCTTGGTAGTGTCCCCAAAGTTCTGAGGACAACCGAGATGGTTTTCACCTCTCAGCACTTCCACAATTGCGTTATTTCCCTCTTCAAGTCTTGATAGTTCTCCACTTTTTCTCTCTTTGCTGTTTACTCTTGTATCAAGTAGGCAGGCTGTATGTCTATGGTGGTACAAGACCTTGACTTTTTGTCTAGGGTGACAATATCGGGTTTATTGTGGTCAGTTCTATGGTCAGTCTAGATCTTAAAATCCCATAGTAGCTTGATCTCATCTGATTCCAAAACAGGCTCAGGCTTGTGGTCATACTACTTCTGGCTCTTGTCAAAACCATATCTTTCACATATCCTCCATTGAATAACAAGTGTTACAATGTACCTTGTCATGCCTCGAGAGTTGGTATTGCTTATGGGCAAGCATCTTACATTCTGCTACAATATGGCTTATTGTCTCCTCTCTCTCGCCACACAACCTCCACATCAGCAAGATGTTCTGATTGTCAATAGCTGATTTGATGCTGTTCATCCTGAGAGCCTGGTCTTGAGCAGCCGTTATCAGGCCTTCTGTTTCCTTCTCTAGCTGACCTTTGCTTAATAGCCATCTCCAACTCTGTTCGATTCTCACTTCCTCTGTACCCTTGAAGAATTGGCCATGAAGAGACTTTTCTAGATATCTCTGCCTCCTTTCCTCTCGTACTCTTTTTATCTCTAACATCATCAGGTTCTTTAAGCACACGTTCTTGCCTTACAGCCTTTAGCACGACTTCCTCACTGCTGTCGATGTACATTTTGAGACTGCTAATTTCTACAGTGACAGAGTGCTGAGCAGTCCTCTTCCTCCTTCCTTGATATGTAAAGTCTATTGGGGGCGCAGAGAGCAGTACATGTAGATGAAGATCTCGAGCAGTTTATGCGTTTTCCTGTCTAAGTCCTGGAGTTCACTGTTGGTCCAGCTGATGATTCTTGCTCCATAGCAAAGAAGTGATACTGCCCTCAAATTTATGGCCTTTACAGTATTTCCTCCATTCAACATTGATGTCAATATCTTCCTCATTCTGTGATAGTATTCTGTTTGTATGAGCTGTTTCATTTCTGAGTGCCATATGTCATCTGCCTCGATTATACCCAAGTATTTATACCCTTCATCATCTTCCACCAGCGATCTGATCTTTTCCTTGCTTGGTAGCTTGATGCCATTGGTACGGATTAGCTTTCTTCTTTTCATAACAACAGTCACGTATTTGGAGATGCCGAACTCCATTCCCACATCTGTGCTAATGACTTTGACAGTCTGCACCAGGGTGTCCACTTGGTTTTTGTTCTTGCCGTACAGCTTGAGATCATCCATGTAGAAAAGATGGTTGACTGCCCCTTTTACTCCTCCAAGGTCATATCCTGCTATGGTCTTTCTCAGAACCAGGGTCAAAGGTATTAATGTTACTGTGAATAGCAGTGGGGACAGACTGTCTCCCTGGAAGATCCCTCTCTTGATGCAAACGTTACCCAGCTTTTGTCCACCAGCGGTTACATGTAACTCCATGCTCCAGGTGTCCATCATGTGCTAAAGCAGAGCAGTCAGATTGTTAGCCGCTCCAAAAAAATCGAAACATTTTATCAGCATTATTATTATTATTATATTATTGATCTCACACCAGAATTTCCAGGTTGATGGGAGTAGGCAACCAAGCAAATTTTCCTCTGTGGGGGACGGGTACCAGTATATTCTGAAACCACACACTGATGGGCAATTTCTGATTTAGTTAATTGCTGGAACCAACATCATTCAACAACTTATATTTTTTAAAACAAGGTTTTGAGAACAAATTGATTGTATATATGTATTTATGAACATTTCTGCTTTGTGCATGGATCTCTAAATTGCAAGATCTACAGCAGTTCACAGTACACACTGTCAGTGGGTTTGCAGGGGCATGGCCACAGATAGGGTGGGGTTTTCAATCACAGATAGGGTGGGGTTTTCAAGGAATTGATTTAGGATATTTCTATTGAGTTGCTTCAAGTTGGAGACAGAAGGGACAGTGGGGGGTTCCAGGCACCCAAGAACCCCCACCCCCCATGGCTATGCCCCTGGTTTGATGTATGCAAAGGCTAATATCTATCTTCAAGTTTACCTAAACTATATACATTTAAGCTTTTTAGAATGTTTATTTTCATTTGAATCTTCTATTTGACATTTGGGGGTTTTTTTTAGATTCTAGATTGCTTTTTTTCCTTTTTTTAGATTTTACAAATGAATGTAGATTGCTTAGATCCTTCTATCTATTTTTTCTTTTTTTCTTTTTTTTTTTTTAATTTATTTTAGATACAAGACCTCCCTGAAAATCACTGCTGGTGAGTGGAGCTTTCCTATTAAAATATTATTATTATTTTGTTCAAATCAGTTATTTAAATAAATAAGTTTTAGTTTAAGTTAATTATATAAATATTTGGTTCTCATATCCTTAGGCTTGCATTTCCTTGCAAATATGGCTTTAGTGTGGAGTTACAAATAAATATGTTCAATAATAAGCTTACATGTAATTTACACTATAATTTTATACATAGCTATATTCGTGTACTGTGTGGTAGTAGCTGCTTCCATATACCAGAACTGTATGCTCCATTGCAACCCTGCTTTCTCAAATCTGAATTTTTGGTTTGCTGTTTACCGAATAATATACACAATCATATACATGCATTGTATCAACCATTCATCTGTAACATTTTAAAATCATATGTTAAAATTAATAAAACATTAATTTGAAGATATCTTTTTCATTAGCAAATTCACATTGTCCAGATTCAAATTCAGATTCAGTGTATTTTGAATCAGATTAAACCAACTCAGATTCACACATGGTGAATTTGTAACACCTCGGTCACTTTCTTCAACATCAACATTCCTGTTCAAGATAACAGTTTGGCCCCATGTTCAGTACAAACCCACAGATTCACACAGTTACTTTTTGTACTAATCTTTCCACCCACGCCACATCAAAGACTCAATTCCGTATTCCCAATTTCTCAGACTTTGTAGACTTTGCAGCAATGAGATGTCCAATTTCTTCTCAGATCACGGTTATTCTGACAACATTATAACCAACGCACTCACAAGAGTCAAAAATGGCAGTAGAGAATCCGCTCTAGAACCGTCAATCTTGAACAATGAAAAACAGATTCCTTTCACACTCACACTTTCTTGCCCAAAAATTTAGCAGTTAGAACTGCTGTTCTCAGAAATTTCAAAAGTTTACAGTCAGATACGAAACAGCAGCAATGTTTCTGAGTCTGCCACTTACAGTACCTCTTTCAAATGTGGCAAAACTTGCAAAATTCACTTGTAAGAAGTGTTCTTCCTTTCAAACTAAAACCAGGCACTTTCAAATGTTCTTGCAAATGCTGCAGCATTTTGTCCTTTTATTAAATCGAAAGCACACATTGCAGGACCCAAAGGTTCATACCAAATGAAATTAACAACCACTTTGACTTCACAACTTCTAACATTATTTATTGCATCATCTGTACTTTTTGCAAAAAGCTTTACATTAGAGAATCCGTCAGCAAATTAGGTGACTGTTTTCGCGAACACCTACATGTACTGTACTTGACGTGAAAAACAAAGGATCAGACATATCCAAACCAGTGGCTAGGCATTTCAATCTCCCCAGGTCACTCACTATAATACATGGAAATTTGCGGAATCAACTTAAACACTGGATGTAATGACTCCTGCAAAAAGAAAGAGCAAGACTCATTTTCAAACTTGAGACCACAGCTCCACACTGAATCAATGAAAGGTTTTCAATCACAAAGTTTCAAACATTTTAACCAATTAGATACTCTGAATTTCAACCAATAGCATGATTGAGCATTTTGATCCTCATACATTAATATCACACTATTCATGATTTCTGCATAATTCTTCATTCTGCTCTGACGAAGGGCTAACACTCGCAATGTCAGCTTTCAACCTAACCCACAGAGGAAAAAGATACCAGATTAACTTTTGTTGATCTATGAAACATATTCAGATTACTCACCCATGTAGAAGAACATATATTTTCATACCTAGTTTCCCAGTGTTTAATCAAAGCCTACAGTATTGATAAATATATGACATATTGTCATTGTCTGGCTCAATTTTGTTATGAAAAACCTTTTCAAATGGCACCCGTATGCATTTTTAAGCACCCCTCACTACATTTGTATCCTTCTTAGCCAGTTCCAATCTGTTCTCATTGGATGGTAAGGGAAATCAGCTGTACAAAGATATCTAGTTCATCTCTACATAAATTTTTTTTTTCTTTTTTTTCCTTTCTTTCAATTTTAAATTTTACATACAAATTACTATTAACTAAACTGGCTTAGATTACATAGAAATAATACAAGGGGTTAATTACTAGTTTTTAATTCTAGGAACTACAAAGTGTGCACTGTGGCTATAGCATTTGGTAATTTTCTGCAAAACATGGGTTTTCAATTTTGGGGGTCAGTGTATATCTTTTGTTTTATATTATAAGCGAAAGGAATCGATTAATCTGTTGAAATTCTTTCTTTTTGCTGTTCAGCTCATCAGTTGTTTTCTAAATTCTCCCTTTCTTCACACAATAAAGTTTTTTCAACTTTTCTTTCCAAATGAAAAATCCTCGCCTCTAATTTCGCTTCTCTGTTCTTCATTCAAGTTTTTTTATGTTTCGCATACTTAATCGAGCATTCTCTTATTTTCATTTTAATCATTTCCCACAGTAAACAATCATTAACATTGTTGTCGTTTTTATATTGTTCTGTTACTTCATTCACTGCTGATTTAATTTGGTTAATATATTCAGAAATATATACATATATATACTCAGAAAGGAAGTATTGAGTTTCCAAAATCCAGGCCCTCTGGGGTATGAGTTTAGAATAAGAGATAGCGTTATCATTGAATGATCTGTTCTATATCCAGGAACAATGTCAGTTTGCGTTACGTTAGAGCACAATCCTTGACTTATTAGAAAAAAATCTAATCTGCAGTGCACTTCAGGATTTTGTTGTCGCCAAGTAAATCTGTGTTCATTGGGGTGCATATCTCTCCATATGTCAGTCAAGTCTAAGTTGGCTGCGATTTCATTAATTTTTTGTACAGATTTGTTGTGAGTTGTTGGGTCCCTCCCTTCTTATAGTCTGTTTAAGTCTAAGACTGCATTAAAATCACCTCCAACAATGATGTCTTCACATGCAAAATCAAGTACATGTATGTGATCGACCACATTTTGGAAAAAGTCTGGATCATCTTTGTTTGGTGCATATATGTTAACTAACGTTAAAACTTTTTTCATTTGTTTTGATGTCAACTAATATAAATCTTCCTTCTGTGTCACAATATTTTTTCATAAGCTCGAATGTAAAATTATTATTAAAGAGTATAGTCACACCTCCTCTAGAGCTCGAGCAGCTGCTGAAAATTGCTGTATAGCCCCATTCATTTGCCCAGATATTTTCTATTTCGCTAGTGCTGTGGACCTCTTGTAAGAAGAAAATTGAAAATCTTGTCTTTCTTAACCAACGGAAAGTTTCTCTTCGTTTCATATTATCTACTAGACCTTGTCCATTCAAGGAACAAACAGTTAATTCAGAATTTATAGCCATTTCTTGTCATAGCTGAGAATAATTTTGTTTTGAAAATTTTAAATTTGTCAAACAATTTAGATTTGAAATTCAGATACCCTTCCACGTAAATATAAACAAACCCATTTTCAAAAATACGTATTTTGCGAACAGTGCTGGTAATAATAATAATAATAATAATACGTGTTAGAGTACATGTCTCCTCAATGCTCAATACTCTTACAATAACCTTAAATACATGAAAGATATGTAACACTAAGCTGAAATAGATAATAATACAATAATACTAAAAAATGAAATCCATAATAAAATCTAACTAATGTAAATTAAAAGTTCTCTTAAAAATGAAGGTTTTGAGGCTAGTTTTAAAAGTGCTGGTATTTTCGATAGATCTAAGGTCATAAGGGAGAGAGTTCCAGAGTTTAGCAGAAGCGACAGAAAACGCTCTATGACCATAGGATACAGTGTTGCATTTAGGAACTGACAGGTATTTTAGCGAGCTGGATCTAAGAGAACGGGACGGTTGGTAAATATTTAAGAGTTCACTGATGTATGATGGTGCTTGACCACGTAGAGCTTTGAAGGTGATAAGAAGCAGCTTGAAGGTGATTCGTTCTTTAACAGGGAGCCAATGAAGCTTGAACAAGATAGGGGTAATGTGATCAGATTTAGAGGCCATAGTAACCAATCTTGCTGCCGCATTCTGAACTCGTTGCAACTTGTCCAGTTCACAGGATGGTAACCCATATAAGATGGAGTTGCAAGAGTCCAGTTTTGAAGTGATGAATGCATGAACGAGTCTTTCACAAACGTCTTGCATCAAATATGGTCGAATCGTCCCTATTTTGCAAATGGCTAACCACGTGCATTTGCAGACTTGGTTCACCTGGTTCTTCAATAGCAAATGCGAGTCAATAAGTATGCCAAGGTCACGGACAACAGACTTCGGAACAATGACAACATCATCAATAACAATCTCCTGGATCGGATCAAAGTTCTTAGCATGACAAGATCTAAGGTGTACTACCTCAGTCTTGTCTAGGCTACAGGCTAGTCCATTGTTAGTGCACCAGGTAAAGATATCTATGATGCACAGTTGGAGTTTTGGATAACATGACTGGACGATCGCAGCAGGCGCTGATGGTTATATAGAGCTGGGAATCATCAGCGTACACCATACACCGCAGGCTGTGGGCTAGAATTACAGTAAAAAGGAATACGAATTAAATTATACCACGGAAAAAGTGAACATTGTACACACAACAATACGCAGAACATAAGGGCGACAGAAAACAAGAAATTGAAAATTAATATAAAAACATTTTTGGACTTTGGTTCATGGGTTGCATTTCAAGCTAGTTGATACTTGCCTGACAGAAGGAGCTGAGGAACAGTTTCAGTTTTTTTACTTGCACAATGCTTGATTTTAGCTGGTTACTTTTAAATTTACTCTCCTCGTAGCATCAACTTTAAATTACTGCTCCGTAAAAGGGTAGGCTCTTCGTTTCTTCCCCATGGTATATAGAGTTGCCAGTGAACAATTTTTCGACTTGGAAGAAAGCTTATTTCTTTTCTCTCTTAGCTGCTTTTAGTACCGGCAACAGTTTGCGTGGGATGTTATTGATCTCGACCGGGTAGTCGTCTCCAATCGAAACTCCGGATCCTTTCAAGTTCTTGGCAAAGCTAAACACGTCTCGTTTTTCTTTGAAGAAAGAAAAGCGAGCAATTATAGGTCGCTGTCTTGAGCTGTTTGCCGCTCTGGTCTTAATACGGTGAACTCGTTCGAAGTGTATCGTGTCAACTTTGGGCTTTGGTATTATGTTACCTCTATATAAATGGTCGAAGTATCAGCTAGTGCATGAAGAGAGTTTCTTGCAAAAAAAATATTTTTGACTAATTATATACCCCAAAAACTTTAAAATTGATTGAAATGGTTATCAGTATAACAATTAGGAGTTAGTTTTTACAAGGGAGTTTCTGTCTTTGTTTTATAAACACTTTCTTTTTCTCACCATCCTTTTCTGATGTCCATTACTGTATACTGTATGATAACAGGAAATAATAGAATTCCCAGTGCTGAAAGTTGCTGCTGAAACTCTTGAAACAGAAGCCGAGTTCCACCAGTACGTCTCTCCTACAGTACACAAACAACTGACACCCTTCTGTACTGAGGTAAGAAACACTTTAGTTAAGACTTTGTACACACATGAAAGTAATACTTCTTAAGGTCAGAGGTATACAGATCCAAATGTAAGTGACGGTCTTTCAGAAAGGAGGTTGGTTTGGTACGAATTAATTTTGGTATTCTTATAAAAGTTCTAGTTATTTTCACTGAGGTTTTCACGGGAAAAAATATAGGGGACATTTGTTATGAGTAGAAGAGGTATTTGATGCAAAAAAATTCAATAATTTTGAATTTCTATTTTTCGGCCCAAAATCGTCACTTAGGCCATTTTTGTATCATCGTCTTCAACTGTTAATGCACCCAGATGCATAGTAAATTTACAATTGGTAATGCATCCAGATGCATAGTAAATTTACAATTGGTAATGCACCCAGGTGCATAGTAAATTTACAATTGGTAACGCACCCAGATGCATAGTAAATTTACAATTGGTAATGCACCCAGATGCATAGTAAATTTACAATTAGTAATGCACCCAGATGCATAGTAAATTTACAATTGGTAATATCAGTTACTTTCGAGTGAAGTTACAAAAGCTGTTTACTACTTTTTTTTAACTTAAACCAAATTTTCCTTGGGTTGCATACGCATTTACCTGTCAACATGTAAACGTTTTATCACTGAGGGAAACTTTTTAGGTTTACAGTTCTCGATATTATCAATTGTATGCAAATTTTAGGTTATGTTGTTCTAACTTTCAATATTAGCTACTATAATCATAACTCTAAGTGTCAGAATTGTTGTTTCAAATATTTTTCCCTGTATTAAAGCTTTTCAGGGAGGTTAATTAAAGTCAACCTCATTTTTCTCGTCTCAGTCAGAAAGATAGTCATGCAGCACTTTGTATTTGTAGCAGTAATTTTATCAAAGTTTCAGATTGGTTGATTTGACCGGTTCTGTTTAATAAAACCGAGTTGTCTTTTATAAACTAATAGTAATCTTTGTCGTATTTTTGTTTAAGAAAATGTGCATCAATCTTTTTGAAATGGAGCTCATTTTTCTTTTTCCATTCTGTTAAATGTTTTATTTGCTCACCCCTTTTCAAACTTCTTTCATTTGTTCATCCTTTTTGAATATATTCTGAAGTTAGTTGAAAAGAAATAAACCTGAGTGTTTAAAGTTATGAGAAGGCAGTCATTCTTAATTAAGAAAGTACCTGTTGAATATCTCTAACCACATGATATACATGTGTGTGTAGTTAGGGTTGCAATGAAGCCTTGCACTCTTTGCGACATCGTCTGGTGGCCAACTGGGACTACCTGTCAAAATAACTGAAACCTAAAAAAGCAGCTGTTCTGACTGGCTTTTCTTTTTCAGCTTACAGGAATCACACAGGAGATGGTTGACGGCCAACCAGATCTGCAGACAACCTTAAAGGTAAGAGTATCCAAGAGTCAAAGCTATACATGTACGTTGAAACTTTGAAGTTTTGTAATTATTATCCCAGGGTGTGTTTGTTCTCATTGTTGTCAAATAAAACATTTTTTTAAACACCTTATGAGTTTGCTTTCTCGGCAAAGCAAACTTAAATAAGTAAACGAACTTTAAAATTGTGTACAGCAATTAGGCTAACATGATGTGCAGGTGGTGGAGCTGATAGAGACCAGTCAGCATTTTGATGTAAGCCTTTTACTAACTGACAAATGTTCTAACATTGTGCACCCTCAGCTAACTGGAATTTTATCGGAATGCTTGTTAACTTTTTTAAAAGGGAACATTTATTATAAGTTCACCACTATCTGGGTATGAAATTATCCTCTTGTTCAGTTAAGTAGGTTACCGTAAAA
>JANRMR010135699.1:0-12762 GCA_025434825.1 Bergia sp. 'catenularis' | reverse complement strand
AGTGACTAACGACAGGGTAGTTTCGTTTGTTGTGACTAAGCACAGGGTAGTTTATAGCAGTCCAGAGTAATTGACTAGCAACAGGGTACTAGTGATTGGGTTAACTTTCATATTTTTGCGACTGTGTGTGTATTTGATATTAAATTTATTCCCTTGTCTAGTTTATAAATTACCTGTCACGATTAGCTCTTTAACTGCGTGTGCATTAAAGAAATACAAAACTTGTATCTAATTAAATTGTAAATTAAGTTTAGACTTCAGTAACTACAATTAAGATTTTAGATGTGTAGTATACGAAATATACATAATACTTATTTGTTGTTATTTTATTATTTTACTGTATTACAAACTATAGCTTACCTACGATAGGTCGGTTTGTTTTAACGGCGGTAGAGAAAAAATTCTCCGTCGGTGCACTCGGCTTGCTTTCAACCAGATGGAAAATAAGTACTGCCAGAACCAAACAAGTCAGTTTCAAGGGGGATTTCTGTACCACTGCCATTGCTGCGAACATTTCAGCTTAGCCTCTACTCTAGTTCTACTTCTTTCAGTTTCACTGACTGAAAGTGACGAAAGGATTGAAAGCTGAAACAGAACTACAGACAGCAGCTGTTCGTACCTGGAGATGTTCCAGGAATGGATTACACTGCCACATGATCAAAGCATGACTCCACAACATTCTGAGGGTAACGAAATGTCATGCATGTCACATGAGGAACAAATTTTTCAAAACAAACGCCGTCGTGCAAAGAGACTGGTACCTAATGCATGACCGAGAAGAGACTGGGTAACAATAACTTTCCAGGTTTTCAAAATGGCGGGTCGATCAATTCGACTTTGCTTTTACAGGCGCATTTGTTCCGGCAGTCCACATACCAAAACCCGACCTTCCGACCTCATTGATAGAATCATTCGTGTAGATCATGCAGGAGAACTTGGAGCTGATAGAATTTATGCGGGACAAATGGCCGTTCTCGGAAACACCAGTGCCGGACGGCCCATCAAAGTAGGACTAAGGAGATTATTTTTGTCTATACTATATTTAAAGTAACATGCAGTACGAAAGATATTTTTGTTTCGTTTCTTTCATAAGAATAATTTTTTGTAGTCTTCAATTTGAAATATGGGAGACATTGTATATAAATATCTGGTGTGTTTTTGCTTTTTTTATTATTTTAATTTTATTACTTCACTTTGTATTATGACTTTATCAGTTTATGTGTATTACTGTATTACGTAACAAACAGGGAAATCAAAACAGAGATAAGTGACGAGGATCTGAAGAAAACCTTAAGAATAATTGCTTGAAAATACAGACCCCTATAAACAATCATAAATTTACAAATTATCCATCAGCATGTAGTACAGGAGCATTTTTTTTGGGGGGGGGGTGATTTAGGTAACTACTCATCCCCCCTTTAGAACAGGGAATAATAAAAAAAAAGGTTGCTGCAAGCAGAGTTCCATTCTTCCCTCCATCCATCTATCCTTCCAGGTGTTACACAAGCATCATGGAGGTCCAGGGATACAGTAGGCTCCTCCACAAAAATTTTGAAGTTTTAGTTTCTAAAATCACTGCTAATACATAGATGTATTAGCAATGATTTCAGAAACTAAAACTTCAAGATTTTTGTGATCTAAAACTTCAAACTATGTAGAAATTAGGTAACAGTATGTTAGAAAAAGTGCGAATAGGAGAACTGAAATATGAGATCATTTGTTCCTTATATGAAAACTACCTAGATTAAGTAACAAAGGTAAGGCCAAGTACAAAAAAAAGTCGGTTAGCATCCCCGCTGACCATTGAAAAAGCCCCCAACCCACTTTTTTTTTTATTTTCATAGATTTTCTTTAAAAATATTTTAGTAATATTGTACAACTGAAAGAATTGGTTGAAGTCAGAATTACTTGTCCAAAAACTAGCCAAATCTGACCAGATTTTAGAGTGTTCAAACAAACTCTGCAGTACATGTAAGTTCACCATGCTTTTCCTGTCTGTGTCCATATAAAGTTGAAAGATAGACATACTGTTATTTTTGTAACAGCGGGCAGGAAACAAAAATGTTTGTTTTGTAAGACCAGAAATCCCATGACAGAAATTGGGCAAACTGTAGACAGTTTCACTTGGACTCCGAAAAAAAAAATAACCTCCCTCCTGACCATAAAATTTTTGAAAAAAGGATGCTAACCAAATTTTTTTTTTACTTGGCCTAAAAGCCTGGGATAAAAGGTGTGATCTACATGTAGGTAAGAAGAAGATAAAGAATGGGGCATAAACAACTGAGCATTGTGCCAGTAATGATGTCTTGTATTGTGTTTTTTTCATGGGGACTTTACTCTAACTCTTGATAGTTAAAGTTTTGTTTCTTCTGCAGTCAACTACAGAAGAGGGTACTGGTAGTTCATTGAAACCATGTCCGAGAAAGACCATAGAGTTTGAAAGCTCTCTTTAATTTATATTTCTTATCAAATTATGTTAACACAATATATATGTACTATATCCAAACTTATAAAATGCTTGCAATCATTTTTGAGGGGCATAATACCTTCCGACATTATTTACGATTGCTTATACATGTAAAAAGAATGTTTCTTCTGTTAGTCAAAAAGCATCTGCAGTGGTGTTTACAAAGAATATTCAGTTATCTTACACTACAAAGATGCTCAAGAAAAATGTCATTTTCCCCACAATAAAATACAGTTAACATCTTCAAGTGGCTATGTATTATTTCTTATCATATAGACAAAATTACAAATTCTCTGAAACATTTTGATGTCAAAAAGGTTTTCAGAAAGTTTTTGATGAGTTTTAAAGAAACTGCAGAAGATCTTCCAAAATCAATAATCCTCACCAGATCTGTTCACTAGTGAAGAAATGAAAAGCATACCCCTGTAAGTGTATTTTCTAGTACTAAATATTTATGATTAGTATTAACCAGTCAGGTGAATAGCACTTTTCACGTGCTCTGATTGGTTCATCAAACACAGAATATCCTGTGCTATTCACTTCTGTCAGTCACTCATGCATGAAATGAGCATGTGCACGAGATGGATGTGCATAAGAGTGAGGCTTTTTTTCGCTCACTTTTTTTGTTGCAAAAAATGAAAATGAATTATTTTTAAAAGTGCTATTTACCTGTTTGGTTAATACTAAAATATTTAACCCCTGTAGCATTCACACCTTGGTAAATATCCACCACTAGTCGCCTCCACTTCAGGGGATAATTGTTAACTATACTGACAGTACATGACTATATAACAAACAGTGTTTCACAAGAAACAGTAACATCAGTGGCTAGCATTTTACACACAGAACAAGCTATAGAAGTCACAGTTTATTACTAAATAAATGAGCTATGTAAATTTATAATGTACATGTATATAAATTGCACACTCCATTAGCCCAGATTATATACACCTGTTTCAAAAAAGGTTGACCAAAAGAAACATAAATCATGAAAGATATCTGGGTAACAGCTTAGTAGTAATTCAAGCTGTGTGCAAGTGCAAGCTGATATTATAACTGTAGTTATGATTGCACAATAGCTGAAAGTGCTGTAAATGTTACCTTTAAATTGCTCACCTTGGCAAATAAAAACCAGTGTGAGCAGTACAAAATCAGGAACTGCCTGGGTTCATATCTTTCATATTTTACATTTTTTTCAGTCTACCTTTCTTGAAATAGGTGTATATATCAAAATTTAGAGCTTTATGTATACATGTAATTTATAATTATTATAGTCTGTTGTAACAAGTCATTTACTAAATAATCATTATCTGGTCTACTTTTCAGCATATGTGGGAACAAGAGAAAGAACACTTGAAGAAATTTGAAGAATTAATAGTTGAAAAAAGAGTTCGGCCAACAGCACTTAGTCCTTTCTGGAGTATAGCTGGCTATGCATTAGGTGAGGTTTGTGAAGTGCCTGAAGAATTTTAAAATGTTAGACTAAAACATTGTGGAATGTTCTAAAAGAGATTTACAATTACTGTGGACTGTTGAAAATCTGCAAATCAAAATCATTGGACCAACAAAAATTTTCTATTAGATACATGTACTATACAGTATGAGGTTATAGATAGCCAGTGAGGCATGCAGCATTAAGTTGGCTGTAATTATCTCATATGCAACAAGTGTACATGTACATGTAAGTGAAATAATCTTATTGAATACTGCATCAAAATATGCTTTGTCTTCTTAATATAAATTTGTGGTTTTTAACTGAATAGAATCTTACGTAAACCATGCTGAGAGAGTTTTTTAGGTTTTAAGATCAAACTCTTGAATATAACCTAATAACTTGTGTTTAGTGAACCAATCAAATTGCTTGAAATTCATGTGGTGCCATAAGTTCCTCATTTCTCATGTGTTTTCAGGTCATAATTATTGGTACATTGCACATGTTTACAAAGAAATTAGTATTTTATGAAGACTTTGTACAAGATAGGTAACCTGTAATGTAGAGATCATTTAAGAGCATTAAACCTTGTTTTAAAGTATGAAATATGAAGTAACACCAGTCCACATTATAGTTCAAATTATTGGGACAGAGAGCCGTTACAAAAGCCTCAGGAATAAGCGAGCACAGAACACGACTTGCCTGTAAATGATATGGCCAGACCAAGTTAATTTTTAGAAGCACAGATCTGACCAAACCTTTTTTTGACAAAAACCAAATTGGACTAACATCTTGTTTTTTCACCATTAATTTTATCCACTTAATAGTATGTTTCCACTGAATTTAATGTTTTTGTTGAGAAATAATCTAGAAAATTCAAAGTTATTAACAATTTATAATTCAGTCCTGCATGTAGCTGAGCTAAGACCACAAATATTTAAGATCTCCTTAAAAGACAAATAGAGCCTTGTGAATTGGACCTCGGTATGAAAAACAAAAACTTTCATCATTTGGTACTTTTTTTTATTTTCACTTTTTTCTAACCAACCGACCCTAAGAATGTGAAAGAAATCTGTGCTTCTAAAATTGAACTTGATGTGGCCCAATTATATAATCATCATAACCAGATCTATGCAGGATTGCATTGGATGGCAAAAATGTATGGATGCCCATGCTCCATGGAGGGTTCTTGGGGATGGAGAGATGGAGAGAGTAAAATACCCCTGGCCACCTCTATGTAGATAGTGACTGATACAAGTCAGTTTACATTTCATTAGGCAAATGATGAATTACATTTTGATTTTAATTGGTATAAAGGCATGAACTACTGTTAGTAGTAATGTTTAAGTTGCAGAAGATTAAGTTGGAGCAAGGGTTAATGTTAAGATCAGAATCATAATTTATTTAAATTGTGTATAGATTGCCCAGTGCATTATTCTTAATTACTAGGTATTCAAAACTATTCAATTGTCTTAATCAGTCATTTTACTTGTGGATCACTCAGAAATGATTTTCTGTTTCTTCTCGGCAACTGTGGTATTGCAGGGGCTAGCACAGCTTTACTTGGGAAGGAGGCTGCCATGGCATGTACTGTTGCTGTTGAAGAGGTTATTGGTGAACACTATGACAAGTAAGACCTTCTGAATAGTGCACAAAACAGCCATCATTCATACTAGCTTGTAAAACTTAAATCTTCAGCATTAAATAGACCAGTAGTATGATTAAATATGCCGACTGGCTTTGTGCAGAAATGTATTCTTGCACTTGCATATGTTGTCATGCAATAACTGTTTTGAAAGATGATGCAATATTTTTCTTGTGGAATGAGTGATTTAACTGCTAACACAAACTTACAACAAAGTAGAAAAGTTAGTGTCTATGGTCAAATCTTCACAGAACAAAGTGGTAAATTCAAAGATACAGTATGTTTACATATTAACAACAATGCTGAGTTAACAAAATGGATAACTAGAAAACAAGCTTACAGTATAAATTAGTGTCAGGAAAGAAAATTCCAGTCTAAAGTTTTCATATTTTAATATAATTAAAACTTTTACTTATAATGGGGAGAAGGTAAATATTGTTAAATTGTATTATAATAAATTAAACTTTTGGAGGAATAATTAGATTTACTTAACTCAGCTTTTTTTTACCACTAATACGCTATATCTTTTTTCTACAGTCAATTAAGAGAACTTCTGAAAGAAGGGATTGAAGAACATAAGGAACTTCTAGATGTATGTAAAGCTTTTGAATGTGATTAAAAGTAATAAAATTTCAAATAAACACAGGTTGAGAATGCCGAGTTGCAAGTAAAGGTTGAAGTTACAAGTTTAAAATCTTAAGAGTAATGTGGTGTTCACAATTTCTTACCTAAAGCTACCTACAACATACCTTTCTACCTACCTATGTACTCACATACCTGCCTACCAAACTGCCTACAGGACTATTGAATGACCCATTACCTAACTACCTTTCAACCAACCTACTCAACTATACATGTATAACTACTTGTACCTTCTTATCTGTCTTTTGTACTTACAGCTATACCTACGTACATGTACATGTACTCACTGATTTGCTTCTACATTCTATCAAAGCAACTATTTACCAGCTTGCTCATTACACTCATTTGATACCTTCCTACCTAACTAGTCACCTACCTACAAAATCACCTATTACCTACCTATTCATCAGTCTTCTATTTATGCAGCTACTTACCCACCTACATGTACCCACCTACTTCCTTACTCCCAACCTACCTACCTACTCACCAGCCTTCCTACTTTCTCACTAGCCTACCTACCTACATGTACCTACTGTACCTACCTACTCATCAACTTACCTATCCGCCTTCCTACATGTACTTGCCAACCTATCAACCTACTCAACAACCTACCTACCTATTTACCAACCTACCAACCTACTCACCAACTTACCTATCCGCCTTCCTACTTGCCAACCTATCAACCTACTCAACAACCTACCTACCTATTTACCAACCTACCTATCCACCTTCCTACTTGCAAATCTACCAACCTACTCAACAACCTTCCTACCTACTCACCAACCTACCTACCTGCTCACCAACCTACCTACTTACTCACCAACCTACCTACCCATCCACCAACCTACCTATTCATTGCTACTTGCCAACCTAGGGCTCTACTTACCTATCTATCTACTCTCCAACCTACCTACCTACCTTCCTACTTGGCAGCCGACTACCCTACTCACATTTACCTACCTGCTCACCAACCTACCTACCTACTCACCAACCTACATATCCACCAATCTACCTATCCATTTGTACTTGCCAACCTACCTACCTACCTTCCTACTTGCCAACCAACCAACCTACCTACCTACCTACCTTCCTACTTGTCAACCAACTAACCTACTCACCAACCTACCTACCTACCTACCTGCTCACCATCCTAACTTTCTACTTGCCAATCTACCAACCTACCTACTAATTTTAACCTACTCACCAACCTACCTATCTACCTTCCTACTTGTCAACCTACCAACCTATCCATCTACTTGCTAACTTATCTACATGTACTGTCTTACTTACCAACTTGCCATCTTACGTAACCTACCTACTTGCAAACTTACCTTCCTTCTCACAACTTACCTATCTACTTATTGACCAAACTATAGTTGTACTTACCAACTTACCTACTTACCTTTGTACTCACCAACGTAACCATCTACTTGTCAACTTATCTACCTTCCTTCCGACTTGCAAACTTACAATGTACCAACCTACACACTCACCTTCCCATCTGTTGTCTTTATAAAAAAAAACTTTTTTTTAATATGGTTACCACCTCCAGCCATCAATATTGACCAGAAAAATCTGTAAAATAAAAAAATAAAATTGGTGTAGCCTCACACAAAGTTATATTTGTTGGAAAGAAACTTTGAATTATGGTAATTTTCTCTGAGCTAACCTGAAAATAGTTTTGAAGAGCATGCAGTCAAGACATGATTAACACCGCTTTAAACTTGCTTGGCATGTATCGACTACTCCTTCAGGAAGAAGCATAAAGCCTTAAAGTTCTTTTTTTCATTTAATTCGGTTGCACAACTGTTAGCCCTGTAACGATCAAGCCAACCTTTGTGCCAAGGGGGGTTGGGTCAACCGAACCCTTCCCCCTCAGATCACAAATGGTAATAAATCATGCCTGGCTTGCAAACAGCTGTTCTTTATTAATAATCGCACCTTCTAGTATAAAAGTAATCAAGAATAAAATGGAAACTAAAAGAAGAATTTCGAACAAATTTTATAAAATAATTCCTGTTTTTTGATTCAAATTTCAGTTTGAATAATTATTTTTACAACTTTTTAGTGATGACGTTGAAGATGTGATTATGATTGGACTGCAAGTAGGTAAAACAAGTTTTATTTTGATTCTTCACGTTTTAGTTCTTTGGGACGGAATGGGGGGGGGGCGGAGGCCGGGGGGGAGTCATTGTGAAGCGCAAACCCTTGCCGTTCACGGGCCCTGGGTACAACTGAAGAATCGGGAATCTCTGCCTGGCAAAATCCCCAAATGGCGCTTATTTTGTAAAGCAAAAGTAAGCAGCACGTAACCTTTCTGAAATTTTGGCTTCCAAGGAAAAAATAATTGCTGAAGCAGGATAATACGTGCAAGGCAAACCGACATTTCAGGCGGTTTCATGATCAGAGTAACAGTCAAATGTTTATAGAACTACCAGATTCCCTTGCAATTCACAGATTAAAATTGGACCGAATATCAAAGACAACTTTGTTCGTTAAGGTACTGCTTTTGCTTGTGTTTCATCATACATTTGCGAGTGGATATATTTTATCCTGTGATTTCATGTTATTGTTGTATCTGGTCTTTAGTATGTGTAGTATGAACAAGTCAGGCTAGCTCCAGACCTCTGACCCGTGAAAGCTTCCCATAGTAACGTCAAACAATGATGAGGTGTTTTTCTTGCACTAGTGCGTTTCCTGATCGAATAAACTAGTCGGCCTGTTCATTTTATGTGTTGTAAATTAACGACCAGATACAACTGCAAGGATATTGTCTGCACAGAGGCAATGGATTGGCCATTTTCAATCCATTGTCTCTGTGCAGACAATGGATTGAAAATGGACCCATGAACAGCAGACAGAATCAGAAAACAGTTGCACAGCACTTTCGCGAACTCGGCCTCAAAGTTACTGTACAGGCCATCCGAAAGACTGCGAACTTTCTGGACATAATACTCAACCTCAACACCGGGAGGTACATCCCATACAGAATACTTGACAATCCCCCACTGTACACCAGAGCGCAATCCAACCATGCACCCGCCCAGTATCATCAAACGCCTAATACGTACCATTGGAAGCAAGGTCTCCTGTGATACTGACGCTGTCGCTGTGATTAGTCGCTAAAGGAGAGTAGTTTCAGCATTACCATTGCACACACGACCGTGCAGCAACAACAACCTTAACGATAAGAAAAAGAAAAAAGAGATCAACCCACCATTTAGCTAAAACACCTCATTGACAAACATTTCCCCAGTGACACAAGCTCCACAAAATACTCAATAGATGAAGCAAGAAAGTAAGCTATGGCTGTATGCAAAATATGGCCGGTGTCGTAAGGAAACACAACTGTAAGATCCTAACGTTTTTGTGTGTGATGCGCTTTAGTTTCCTTGTTTGCCACAGAGCAATAAATGTGTAATGATTACCTTTGAAAAAGTAAGTATGGCGACAAACCTTTTGCACAGCGCCTCGTTTGTTTTGCAAACAGGCAGTTGGAAGTAAACCTTTTTCCTTTCGTCAAATAAAAATTCTGAAACCAATTTCGCGTCTTTTTTACCGGTTGATTAATTGTCCATGAAGCTGTTGATCGTGGCTGTTACGAAGCGCTCGGGATAGTCCGCACTGCAATGTTTGTTTTCTGATGTTCTCCACGTCTTGATCGAAATTCGTAGAGATCAGTTTCGCAGTTTCTCTTCCATTTGATTTATCGGGACTTCCGAAGGTCGGTAATTTTCCTGGTTTCTTGTAAACTTGGCAGTTGAAACGTCGGTGTATTCGAAGGCTGTGCTCAAGACCAAACTTAAAGGGTTTTTAGTTATTTAAGTAACTTAACAAACGCATTAGAACCTGTTGTACCACGGGCGGTGGGAAACGTTGGTTACGAGTATCAACGAGATGTTTAAATGACACAAAATAACTCAAACCTTTGTTTATGTGTGTTGATTTGTACTCACGAAGTCCTATTTCCCATATAAACCTTATTTGTAAGCCGCGATCGGATGTTTTGAGTTTGTTTTGAAGTGGATTTTCCCTCACACTCGAGTCGCCATTTTCTCTTTCAAATACCTGGTCCTAGGCCGTGTGAAATAATTCCATTCCCCCAACGTGCTGCGTGGCCTATTTTAATGCTTTCGTGATAACAGAAGAAGAAAAAATAACAGGGTAGCCTGATAAGTGGGCGTTGTCCCGGCCTTGGCCAATCAGAAATGCCTATGAAACGCCACCCCCACGAAACTGAAGCCAGGCAGGTTTCCTCATTTGGAGGACAAAGGCAGGAAAAGCCAGACAGGTTTCCTTATATGGAATAGTGCCCTGCACAAGCATGATTTAGCAATCGCCACAAATATCCTACCCTGTTATTTTTTGTTCTTCCGTTAATTTTTTGATATAACGTAAACATTAAAATAGGCCGTTGAGGGAATGGACTTCTTTTACGCAGCCTGGGGCTAGGTTTACAATTTGAAAGAGAAAATGGCCACTCGAGTTCACTTCAAAACAAACGCAGAACATCCGATCGCGGCTTGCAGATAAGGTTTATACGGGAAATAGGACTTCGTGAGTACAAATCAACACACATAAACAAAGGTTTGAGTTATTTTGTGTCATTCACACATCTCGTTGATACTCTTAACCAACGTTTCCCACCGCCCGTGTTTGTACTGCAAGTTTCTTACTTGGCTACATATTCTTGATAGTTGTTTTCTTTGATATCATGACAGATCGAACAAATAACACCATAATTTCATAAATTAATAAATAAATAAAAACCTACTGCGGACTAAGAGTCAGAAACATGTTCCGAAAAAAGGACTTTATTTTACAGTATGCGCGCTTGTACTATCAAACCACTGCATTTCACTGGTGGTACATTTTATAGATTGTTCATTGAGCCAGCGAGACGCGTTGGTGTCCAGTGAAGGGTGTTACTTAATGTCAGTTCGGCTGTCAGCTGGTTAACAGGTTTAAGTATTGATCTACCGCTGACGAAAGCTTACTTCGACAAGACTTGACAGTCTTCAGATCCCTTCCCTTAGCACTCGGAAGTTTATTTATTCCAAAATGCCAACGTGCTTGAAACTAATTTGTTTTGTAGTCCTAATGGTATTGGTTGGAACAGGTAAGAAAACAATTATGTTTCCTTGTGTGAAACGCATAAGCGTTAAAGAATGGGTTGTTTTGAAGATAAAATTGAAGTGAGTGGTGCAAAGCAGCGCGCTAGAGTAGGCTACGAAGCAAAATCTCGTTCGATTTACCGATCTCCTGCGCGATCTTTAATCCTGCGATGTTCGTAGCGTGGTCTTATTTCCAGGAATGTTGATCATTCAAATTAAAATTTGTTGAGCCCGTCGAATTAACAGCAGCGGTCCTCACAGAAAACTCGTGGCGCCGGATATCGAAAGAAAGTTTGTTTCGCAGCCAACTCTAGCGTGTGACCTGTTTTCATATTCCTTGGTATTGAAGTTCAGAAATCAATCTGTGAGTTTAACATGCACTCATTTAAAACGAGTTACTTATTGCTATTCTATCGTTTGTAGTGCTTTCAAAATTGATATCGGTGTTTTCGAGACAAATAACCTTCATTCTAGCTTAATTAAATATCAGGCAATATTATTTTTTTCCGCAATCAACTTTCAACCGAATTTCCACTGCTATCACTGACTGACATTAGCCATCATCATATTTACCATCAATCAGCATTTTCCAAGAGGGCCAACAATTTAGTTTAATTTAATCTTTTTTTAAAAAAAAAAACAAAGTTCCCCGAGTTGCTTTTCAACTTTGTTTTATACACAATGCACAACATAAAACTATCTGTAAAAACGGCGTAATGGAGTTAAAATTGGTTTTAACAAAAACAACTCCAAGGATAACAATTCAAATCAGTAAGTTCAAACATCTGCTGCCACTTTAGCAGTGTACGTAAAAGGTGAAAGAAAAACGTAGACAATTATAATTGTAAGAAAGCGGGGAGAAATCAATTTCAAGAAGAGAGTGGCGAAGCGAAGTGAATTGCGACAAAACTGTTGAAAGGTGAGACTATAATCATTTTTTCTCACCGCTCGTTTCGGCTTTCTCACAATTACAAATTAATATTACACTGCATGCGCTTGGCAGGATAATGCCGGTTTAAGAATTGAAAAGAGGTTTAGGAAGAAATTACTTAAACTGAATGACCATTAATCTTATTTCTCCTCACAACATCAATACAAAATAATTTGGTTGTAACTTGTGAGAATCAAGATATTGATCACGAATACACAATCTACAAGCTATCTGATAAGAAAAGCAAAATTCTCCCAAACTGTTTAAATAGAAAGTATGTACAACATTTACGGGAATTTAGAACACATCGACAGTCGCGTCTGAGACTACTGAAAAGGGTTAATGCGATATAGGTCCTCGTGCGCTTTTTTCTCACTTGGCCTGCTGTAAGAAAAATGTTCTCACACAGCATAGCTTCACATGTGTGGTAACAGATGCATTATTTGATCTGTTCTTGATAAGGATTGTACAAAGAATTGGCGCTACTGGTTTATCTGAAAGGAAAGGCCTCGTCTTTTGACTGGCCTAGTT
>JANRMR010135589.1:0-12763 GCA_025434825.1 Bergia sp. 'catenularis' | reverse complement strand
GACTTGATGCCTTTTCCTAACCACCCAACCTCTGTACTACTACTACTACTACTACTACTACTACTACTACTACTACTTATTATTATTATTATTATATTTACTATAGTTTATATTCTTGCTACCATTTCACATTCACAATGAAATGATATACCCACTCCAGTATTACACCTCAAATTGATACGTACATCGTGTGCCCAAGTTCACGAGCTGCTGTAATGCCATTATGGTGGTAACCGGGAGGGCACATTGTATCATGATTCCATGATTGTATAGGTATATATATATATATAGAAACTCAAATCAACAAACAAATCTAACATGAGCAACCAGAACAAACACTGACGAAGCATTTTGGCCAAGACACTGCCGTACGGATTTTATCTTGATTGAAAACTGTATTATGTCTGCAGAAAAGAGTAACTGGATTTTCCTCATAAAACTGAGAAGAGATTGAAGTTGATTTTCACTTACCGTAAATGCAAAAATTAGCGCCCGGGCGCTTATTTAATTTTCTAACATGTCTAAGGCGAGAAGGGGGCGCTAATTCGAACGGGGCGCTTATTTGAGGGGAGTCGCTTATTCCGTTTTTCAATTTTCGGCCTCGATATGACATTGTCTTTATTTCTAGTGAACTCAAACTGCAACATAATAATATAACTGTAATAGCAAATTATATAATTCTTTTTGTGAAACTTGAGCCTGAAATGAACGTTCTTCAAGACGTCCTTAAGTTGTCTGTTAACAGTTGTAACAAGTTGCGTTTTCCATTGCTAAATGTTTTGTACCTTAATTTTATACTTTGAATTTTTTGAATAAAAAGGAAAGCCTAGGAACCGTAAATGTTGTCTACGATGTTACAAGCAATAAGAAACACGTCGTAAATGTTAAAGTATTTGGGCTCCGGTAATCCAACTATCCTTCAATTTCTATATCGCTGTCCTCAAGCACTGTTGTCAGAAGAGCCGCGTCTTCGACATCCGACAGTGTCAGGAAAGCTTACGCACTCACATGGATATTTCCCTCAAGGAAATAAGAAGACAACCTGTGCGAGTTTAAAGGACTTTAAAGAGCGTCTGTACTGTTATGTCATATTCATTAAAAGTACCGTATATACACATATGTATATATACGTATATACGTATATCATACGACATTAAGTATGATAATTCGTACTTTTGGGGGGGCGGGATGGTGTGGGGGGGCGCTTATTGGAAGAGGGGCGCTTATCCAATATTTTCAGCCTTAGAAGGGACGCTAATTCGAAGGGGGCGCTTATTTGAAGCTGGGCACTAATTCGAGCATTTACGCTAATTATCAAAAAATCTAAATACGTTTCTCTGGTTAATAAAGCAGAGAAATGAATGAAATATACTAAAATTCCGATGTTTTAACTAACTAGCTGTCTAGCTTTCATTAGGGTAAATTAGAAACAAATAAGATGTTCATCCCAACTGTAACCCTAAACCATAGCCCTACACCTAACCCCAACGTGACTGAGTATAGATTCAACGTTATTTTGGCCTAACCTAACCTTAAAAACTACCCCCACTCGTTCTTCAGTAAAGTGAGGAACATTCCATGGTTGTCCCATGATAAATAAAATTGCTTGTGCTTCACTACTCGCAGTTGTTCGTATCCGTCTCGCGGACTTGAAAGGAGAGAATAAAGGACGTCTGGAGGCTTTCTACAAAGACAAGTGGTACGGAGTGTGCCTTTATCGGCTTAGACGCACGAGCAAACAAAATATCTCTGTGGTGTGCAGACAGTTGGGCTATGGAGCACCAACAACGTTTTACCTGAGCTATACTCGGAATAAATTGGGTAAGATTTTTATGAACTTGCACTTGCACCTTCACCATTGTCTTTGCCCTTGTTCATTAACCTAATTAACTAATCAATATGTTTTTCGGTCCCATGTCTGATCTTTAACTTATAAAAACGGTACTCAACTTAATAAAAGCTCTATTGCGTAGGTTTATTGGTGTTTAGTAAATAAACCCCCTTTACGCTTTTTGTATCGAGCTATACAGGTCCGAGGCCTGAGGACACTTTTTCAGACAAGGGCCTGTATAGCTGATACATAAATAGCGCAGAGGGGCATTTTTTTATGATTCAACAATACTTTTCTCATAATGGCAAAGCGCTCGCGATAAACGCAGTGAAACAAAAAGGCAAAATTTGTTGAGTTCTTTGCTTCTTGTGGTATTGAATTATCAACTCGCTTCGTCTTCTTTTCCCTTATCACTGTTCCAAACATAGAAGCTAAGTTTTCGGCCATTATACAGCAAAAACAACCAAAAATAAAACAATTTTAATTTCTTGTCAGCGGTTTCAGATATTGGCCCTGATGTATCGAAAAAATATTGGCCCTACCAGTATGCATTACGTGACCAGTTCTGACCAATAGCATCGCGCGTTTTCACAATGAAAATTATTGTTGAATTATAATACAAAATACCGTGTCTGTTATTACGGCAAAGTGCGTAGACTCCATTACAAATTGCCGCAGTACAATGATGATGATCTTTTCATTTTATTACACTTTTTCAATGTTTTGCTCGTTTTACTCCAACTCCAAGGGATTGATGTAAATTGGGACGTAGTTCCTGTCAGTATCGTCTCTCCAAGCAACATTTTCTTTATTTCTTCATCGTTCATGTCCTTTTGATAAGTTCTTTAAATTTATACCTAAGATCAATTTGTGGCAAAACTATTGAATTAAATTAAATTAAATTAAATTAAATTAAAATAGTCATAAAAACGCTCATTAAAGGGTAATGAAACGGAAGACCGGTTTCAAATAGACTTTTTCACCGTTCCATGAAAAGTAATCAAGCCTTGTCTGGCACCGAGGCGAATCTTGACTTTGCAAGGTTAGAGAAATGAAACTGGTTAGCTTATTTAAACTGAGCTTAATTAGTTATGTTTACAAACCCTCCGTGTCTTTGACATACAAATCAGTGTCATGATTATAATAATAATAACGGAGGGTTTGTAAACATAGCAATTAAGTCAAACTTCACGTCGATGCCAGACAAAAGCATGGTTACTTTTCAAAAACTATGAAATGGTCAGTTAACACTTTGTTGTTATCTCTAGTTAACAATTTATAGGGTCAAAGCTTTGTTTTTATTTTACAAAAGTAAGTTGTACCTTTTCCAATAAGCATTCACTCTGCTAACGTTTCATTAAACACAGCACCGCCGATTGGAATGAAAAACGTCTTCTGTTTTGGACGGGAAGAGACATTTTCGCAGTGCCAACACGCTGGCTGGGGTGAAAATGACCGTAAAACGTGCAAACAGTATGCTTATATTGCCTGCAGACCGTACAACAAACCGGGTGAGACTTGAGAAGATTTTGAATGCAGTTACTCTTCTAGAAGGGAAAACTGACATCACTCTGGATGACATTATCATAATTTTCATGTACCATCTTTATTGTAAATGTAATTTATTGTAATTTTTTCAACAAATTTAACTCAAACTCACAAACTTTTGTTCATGTTAAAGATGCAAAATAAACGCACTGTTATCTTTCTCATGCTAATACCTTCTGCCGATATGTGCTATCTGTTAAAGTTCTAGAACTCCTAATCGTCTTGTATACAAATTTATAAATAAATAACTTCATCAAAGTGACATAAACATTAAAACCACTTTTTAGGGCTACTGAAAAACAAATATCAATTGATGATTAAAAGAAAAGCAAAGTGGCTAAGATCCCGAACTGGCAGGAATACTCAAGTTGGTTAAGTAAAAGCATGGCCTGGTGGGCTTGAGTTTGGGACCATTGGATTATTTCTTTCTTTCATTCTTTCTTTCTTCCTCCCACCTTCCTTCCCTCCCTCCCTCTTTCCTTCCTTCCTTCCTTCCTTCCATTGTACGTACACGCCATTTTAAGACTTTTGTGTGGCTTCAGCATCGACATTTTCAGCTTCAAAAAACATTGAAAAAGCCGCAGCTTATCGTTGCTTTTCTGAAATTTACTTTACAGCATGATAAAGTACAAATGTGATAGTAACTGGAACAATTGTACATTAATTGTCAGTAAAGAGAAATCATTTAAGAAACTTTGTATTTCATACATTTTTCTTGTAAACTTTTAAATTCAAATGCTGTGATTTTGCTCATACGATCTGCGCATGCGTGCACCGTATTTCTGGCCATGTCATGATGCTAAATATTAACCTTAACGTGGTTTTTTATTTCATATAATAATGAGGTTTGATCTCTCTTGGCGATACGTTTTTGTAAGCATTACTAATGGCAAGGCTTTTTCAGTCAGTCATGAAATCAATACACTGTTGAGATATTTATATAATTCCAACAACGATAATATGTTAAATAGTTCGGATCCGATTACGTGGTTACCATTCCACATCGTACGCTGGCCGAGTCGAGGTTTTCTACTATGGAGTCTGGGGAACAGTAGCCGATGAAGGTTGGGATATCAAAGACGCACAGGTGGTGTGCCGCCAGCTCGGTTTCCCAGGTGCCCGCTCAGCCTCATCAAAAGCAGCGTTTGGACCCGGAAGTGGTAAGGTCTGGCTGAACAACGTGGAGTGCAGAGGAACTGAGGGGGATATAAAGAGTTGTTCTCATATCGGTTGGGGTAACACTGTGGGGCTATCTCATCGCAACGACGCAGGTGTGGTGTGTCAGAAAGGAAGTGTTTTACCAGGTGAGTTTAGTAATAAAACAGTATGATTTACTTTTACCTTTCTTCTTCCTTACTTAATAATTACTTACTAACTGACTGAATAAATAAACAAATAAATAACAACTATTTAATTACCAATCAATATTCATTTTTCCAACAGGAAAGTATTTACTTACTTACTCACTTATTCACTTACTTACTTATTTACTCACTCACTTACTTACTTACTCACTTACTTTCTTACTTATTTATTTACTTACTTGCTTACTCACTTACTTGCTTACTTACTTGCACATTTATTTACTTACTTACTAACTTTAAATTTCTTACTTACTTACTTGCTAATCCAGGATCTAATTCACCACCTACTGGCTATTCGACACTGCCTCCTCACGCCACCACCCCACCAAGGCCATGGTGTTTCTTCAGTCCGTGTATGAACAATGCCACCTGCACGCGTATGGGATCAGAGTTTGTGTGCAAGTGCATGTCACAATATGCCGGGAAAACATGCCAAGTCAACGTCGGTAAGAACTGTTAAAGCAAGGAATAAGGGATCAGTGATTTAACAATACTGCCCGTACTCCAAGTCCTTAAGTTGCTTTAAGTCGCACTAAGTCGCCGTGAGTCGTGTTGTGTTACCTGACAATTTTTGCTGAATTCGCCTAAAGCTGCTTGGTCTTTCCCATCAACTTTCCTTAAGTTGCCTTAACATGCAGTAAGTCGCGATAAGTCGCAGCGATTTGAGGACCCGGAGTGAACTTGCGTTTGGGAATATGGATTATGTGGACTGTCAAACCAAGGAAAGGGGGTTCCTGATACAATAATGCTATTTAGCAATTAGCTTCTCATCAGTCAGGATTAATTTACAACTAAACGGTAACCACTTATTTTGTCAAACATGGATTTATCCGATGGCTAACGTTATCCAGTCTTTGAATAACCTGTTTCAGAAGTTCTGGGAAATGACCCACCTAGCCCTCCCTAAGGGCGCCAGGACATTGTCAGTTTGTGGATCGAGTATTGATCAAACGATACACTTCTGTTATTTACCTATTTGCCCTGAAAAGTGAATAAATAAATAAATAACACTTAGCTTTATCTTTGCCTTGTTGTGAATATAACCAGCTTCGGTCAATCTGGGAATGTTAAATTGAAAGCGTTCTAACCCATTCCGGCCGACCGCGGCTTGTAACGGCTATTCGTTCAAATCTATCTTGTACCGGTTAGTATCAACCGCTGGCGTGGGACCCCCGACTGGCTCTTGTGTACGATATTAATTTAACTTAATACGTTAATCAAATGAACCTTCGTGGAGGAGACGCTAATAGAAAAGAGATGGAGTAAGAAACCAGAGTGGATTTCATTGTTCGCTCGTCTGCCGCTATAACTGAATTATTTTGACAGCAACGTGGCCACTTTGTGTACATGACGATGACAGAGACATACCTACATGACATCATGTTGCAACTTTGGCGGAACTTTAGTCTGTTCATAAGCACGACGTAAGGGGTGTATCTGTCATCATCGTGTACACAAAGGGTTTGGTAGCCTTGGAGGCAGAGTTCCTCCAACCCCAACTTAGTTTTGCGCATGTACAGCCCTTCTAAAATATGTGAGATGGCTCACATTTTTCTCTTTTCTCAGGAAATAGTGCTGCTACTCTCAGCTTTCGCATGCAATCACTGAAGGAGGTAAGTTCTAGTTTATTTATTAATTTCTTACAACGATTAAATCGGTACGTCTGTTTTCTTGTTCTGAGGGTTTCCGCAACTTTTCTCAGGTACATACCCTGGATTTTACGTACACATTAATTAGGAATATAATAAACCCTAGAAAGCATAAGGGGGGTGAGATTGACCACTCCCCCTTCGATCTTTTTGTGGTTTTTTGTAGAGTTTTTGACATTATCCCAAACGCTTTCTAGTAGCTGTTACTTATTACTAAACACGTTTATTTGAAGTTTTTATCCCCTTTGGTTCTTTAAAAATTTATTTTCAAAGTTGATACAAAATGTAGCATTTTTTAATTTTAAGGTTATATTTTAGCGTTTCAGGCTTCAAAACCAAATTTGTGTTGCTAATTTTGAATTTGTATGAAGAAAAATGAAAAAACGAGAAAAACTACTGAAAAACACGTCATTTATTTCGCTACGGTAACCATGGAAATTAATTAGAAACCTCGTAACTACCTTTAATCGTAAGTACAAAGACAACTGATTACACGTCCCCAATCTCAAGTCAAACAGATGAAATGTATCGAAAGTAGAGGGGGGGGGGGTTACGATTGACCACCCCCTGTCGAGCTTTCGCGTAACTTTAAAAGGCTTGTGCTTTCTAGGGTTAAGGTGTTACTAATATTTTTGGCTTTTGTTTTCTAGTTCAATGTAGACAAGTTCAAGTCTGTAATCGCTCGTGTTGCAAGTAAATATTGCAGTGCAAATAAAAGATGCGTTGGGACAGAAGACAAAAAGTAAGTTCGCTGTTTGTTGAAGACAAAACTCAGCTCAGGAGTGTTTCCGAGATGAGTGACGCAACATGGTAACAATACGTCAACATGTTGTGCTATGGTCTACGTTCCATAAACAAAAAAGAGGCAAGAGAACGAACATTAGCGCTGCAAACACTAGATTACTTAGGCGACACCTCATGAGGGAGACCAGGTAGCTGTTGTGGAAGGGCTACCTCAGGTTACAGAAAGACAGCCTCGGTTCACAAGCAAATGATACAGTACAGAGCGTTTTCACTCAATCCCAAGAGACCCAAAGGCGGCCATATTTGTGTACCAAATTTAAAAAATGGTAATTAAAAACGTATTGTTAAAGGTGGTCATGATGTCATGTGAAAGTACTTTAACAATCATAATCACCAATTCTTTAATTCGGTACACAAACATGGCCGCCTTTGGGTCTCTTGGGATTGAGTGAAAACGCTCTATTGCTATTTCTACTGTGCAGACAAATTCCAAGCACTTAGAACGGATAAAAACTGCAAATAAAAATCCCATTGCTCATTTTTTTCTTTTCAACGTGTTTTGACAGATACTTTGCTTAAACGTAAAGATGTTACTTTTAAAAAAGTTTATTGCTGTTTTTCGATCTCATTTTGTTCTTACCTTATAAACTTACCTAGCAGTTCTCTAACTTAAATTCAAATCTTTGCCTTTAAGAACTGCAACGTAGCGTTATCCTCAGTTGCTTACAAGGATACCAAAATAGATAAGTCAAGCGCCCGATTATCCTCGGGGAAGCTTCCTCACAGTTTTTATAGGAATTAGCGTTACGAGCTAAATTTTTCGTCTTCTTGTAATCGTTGTTTCTTTAAACAAAAGAGAAAATAAGTGAAGATTTAGAATAATACTCGCATCCGGGTAACCACAGTATCCGACTAGTCCTACTATCAAGGTAACCCTAGCATCCGCATCTAGTAGCATCTAGTATCTATGTAACTTAAGCATCCGGGTAACAAGCATCTGGGTAGCCTTAGCACCCGAGTAGCCCTAGCATCCAGGTAATAATATCATCATCCAGGTAACTAGAACATCCGGGTAATACTATCATCATCCAGGTAACTATAACATCCGGGTAATACTATCATCATCCAGGTAACTATAACATCCGGGTAACACTATCATCATCCAGGTAACTATTACATCCGGGTAAGCTACATCCTAGCATACTTAGTAATCAAAATAACGGCTTAGTATCCGGGTAATAACATCATCCAGATAACCCTATATCCTTGAATCCAAATAACTTTTATCTGGGTAGTCCTTACTATCCGGTTAGTCCTGGCCTCTGGGTAATAATATTACCATGTAACCCAAGCATTTGGTGAGCTCAGAATGAGGTTAATTATAGCATTCGGGTATTATCGTCATTAGGGTTGATGTGTCTTTGTTTAGAAAAGCCCTTAGCTTGTTACAAAATGTCATGATTGGTATGGTTTAATAAAGTACTTATAATCAAATCTTACAGGAAATCTGTTATCAGTCGTCGCTCAATCAATGAGGTGAACTTGAACGCAAGTGACGTCATCATAGTGCCTGGCTACCCAAAGAAAGAAGAGGACCTTGTCACAGTGAAATTCGTAACCCTTAGAAACGGAGTCACGGGTCAAGCGTTTAGTACCCAGGTTCTTACGGCTATGCTGTCCAAAACTGCCATGGAGATCAGCAAAACATTTGGTCACGAAATCAAACTCATTGGAAAAGAACCTGTGGACCTCGCTGCATCCAAGAATTCGGGGAAAGCCAAGAGGACGGATGATGGCGATTCAAACACAGGTTTGATTGTGGGCGTGGTCATCTTCCTTTTAGTCCTCGTTTGTGCTGGAGGACTGGTTGTCTGGCATTATAAAAGGTAAAGTTTTTGAAATCCTTCTCGCTTTTCACTTAATTATTTCTTGCTTTCCTTTCCTCCTATCTTCACCCGTAACATTTGATGCAGAAGATCAAATGAAATTCTGGTTATTTTTAATAATAATAATAATAATAGTAATAATAATAATAAAATGTTTTGAAAAAGAAATTGGCCAATTAACTGGAATCCTCTCTTTTAGAGAAGAGAATTTCCGAAGTTGCTAGGAGAAACTGTTGACAGCCTTTTTTCAAGAATTTGAAATTGGTTATGTTCTGTACCATTTACGGGTCACAGCAGTGTTACCAAGACTTCACACTTACCACAGGATCTACGTGTATTTGGTCCCATTGTGTTTCTCTGCAGAGAATTATTAATGTGTTTTAAATAGTTTGTTACTACATCTTATTGATTGAATTGAACAGTTTTTCAAGCCTCATATGTAACAGGGCTGAAGTTTAAAGGATTGCTATATTTAGTGAATAAACCCCCTCTACGCTTTTTGTATCAACCTATACAGGTCCGAAGCTGAAAAAGTGTCCGAAAAGTGAACATTTGCCCGAGGCAGAGCCGAGGGCCAATGTGAAACTTTGAGGACGTTTTTTCAGAGGAGGGCCTGTATAGCTCTATACAAAAATAGCGCAGAGGGGGTTTATTTATTTTATGATTCAACAATAATTTTCTCAAATGGAAAGGCAAAGCGCCCGCGATTAACCAAATGAAACAAAAAGGCAAAATTTGTCGAGTTCTTTGTGTTTTGTTGTATTGAATTGTTAACTTGCTTCGTCTTCTTTTCTCTTGTCGCTGTTCCCAACCTAAAAGCTGAGTTTTCGGCCGTTATATAGCAAAACAACAAGAAATAAAACAATTTTAAGTGCTTGCCAGCAGTTGCAGATATTGGCCCTGCTGTATCGAAAAATATTGGCCCTGCCAGCGTGCATCACGTGATCGATTCTGACCACTAGCATCGCACGTTTCCACAATGAAAATTATTGTTGAATTATAAGACTTTTTATTCTTTAGATTTCCTGGTCTATGACAAACTAGTTGTTTTTCAGCTGGTTTTACTCTAGAATCTTGTGCACACTCACTTATTCACTTACTTGTTTACTTACTTACTTACTTATTTACTTACTTGCTTAGTTACTACCTAACTTACTTACTTACTTACTTACTCACTTACTTACGTAACGTACTTACTTACTTACTTACTCACTTACTTACGTAACGTACTTACTTACTTACTTACGTAACGTACTTACTTACTTACTTACTCACTTACTTACGTAACGTACTTACTTACTTACTTACTCACTTACTTACGTAACGTACTTACTTATTTACTTACTCACTTACTTACGTAACGTACTTACTTACTTACTCACTTACTTACTCACTTACTTACGTAACGTACTTACTTACTTACTTACTCACTTACTTACTTACTCACTTACTTACGTAACGTACTTACTTACTTACTTACTTACGTAACGTACTTACTTACTTACTTACTCACTTACTTACGTAACGTACTTACTTACTTACTTACTCACTTACTTACGTAACGTACTTACTTACTTACTTTCTTAATTAATTAATTACTTAATAACTTACTTACTTACTTACTGATCCAGAATCTAATTTCTTATTTTACTGATTTAGGAACGTCTTCACCACCTGCTGGCTATATTAATATATATATTAATAATAATATTAATAAAAACAATTATCTTGTTCAAAAATCATTATCATTATCATTATTATTAAAATCGTTATCAAATATATCGGCTATCGGCTATTCCTTGCGTTCATAGAATTCTTCATAATTCTAAAATGTTCCTTAAATCATTAGCATGTATTAGCAATCGAACGAGGCTCGTGAACTGATTAAAGCTTAATTTCACGCATTAAATTTAACTGCCCGAGTCGCGAAAGCAATGATTACATTTTGGAAAACTTTGAAGACACAAATAAAGCTAACCTTTGATTTTTGATTTACGATCCACATGCGATTTTGATAATAGCGACGAGACTGAATTCCATGCTTGTCTGCTTTCGTAAACCAGGGAGCCATTGCTGTTCATTAGTATTTCAATATAAAGCAGGGTTTGCAAATATTTCATACATTTTCTTAAGGTTACCGCACTGCCTGGAGTGAGCCAAAACATCAAAATTTAGTTTTAACTTACAGTGTATACGTAGCATTTGTTAAGACCTTTAAGACAAAAAATTGTCTCTGTGAAAATTTCGAACTGTTGCCGAGTTAATGCCAACGAAAGATTTCATCAGAAGTAACTTTACTGTCTTTACACTCAACTGCTCTTTCTTTAAAAACGATATTTTTCGAAACAATTTCCGCACGAAATAGGGAAATACAAAAGGAAACAACTCGGTCAGTTTATGGCCGATCAAAACGATAGATTACCAAGTCATATCCAAAAACGTGCCAGTGCCAGGGATTTTAGAATCTGTTTTTAGTTTCTCAGCACAACCTTTGTTCTTCATTTACATGTTTTAAATATCAGCACCTTCTTTTATAACTTCAAAACAGGTTGACGCGGAAAACAAAAAGGCCCGACACTCGGTTTGAGACAACAAACTATGCCGATCTTTTTAAAGGCGAAAAATGACGGCAAAGAATGACATTTGATAAGGCTGTAGCCTCGCGAAGGAAAATATCGGGTCGAAATATCTCTTTTAATTTCAAACAAATCACGGTTCTCCAAAACTAGTTCTTAACATCATATCAAAACGTTTGTAAGCTTTTCATTGGTATAATAGCTTTATGGTAATCCGACGCATACGAACGGAGTTACAGACTAGTAACCGAAAACACCGTTAACACTGTACGGTAACCTTAACACAATTCCCGCTTCAAACATTGAAAAAACATCGAAAGAAACACTGTACCCATAGAGTTGCTAAGTAACTACAAGTAATTCTGCAATTAATTAAGAAAAGATGTCCCTGTTATTAACCAATCAGCGCAAAGTAATTGCTTTCTGTGCTATAAGTAATCATAACCATAGTTACATGAGTGCCATCAAGGCGTGCCTACCCCACATCTTACAAGTGATTACTTCTCTCTTTAACACATCTCTGATGTCTGGGCGCTTTCCCAAGGATTGGAAAATAGCCAAAGTGGTTGCACACCCTAAAGGAGGTGACCATGAGATACCCAGTAATAACAGACCAATTTCCTTGCTACCTGTCTTGTCCAAGGTGTTGGAACGTATCGCGCATGAACAATTTTCCGCTTCCTCCAGCTCGTCCAATACTACACGACTCGTAAAAAGATCCGGCCACACTCCGTACTTAACTGTTTAATAAGATATATGTACTGTACTGTATTGTATTGTATTGTATTATATTATATTATATTATAAAAAAGCACTTTACGTCATTATAACATGTTCCCAGAAACATTAGTTTGTAGACATAACCACAGTTTTAAAAGTTTTTGCTGCGCGTATCGCAATTAAAGATGGTTTATTTTTATCCTCTTCTACTATCTGCTTATGGTTAACAGGAGAAAACAAAAAGAACCAGCACGGGAGAGGATGCCTGAAATTGATCAGGCAGACACAGCCAGCATTCAGGGGTTTCCAAATATTGGGTACATGGCTGGTATCCGAGACTCCAATCCTAAAAGGGCCAACGAGTACAGTTCACCTATGGACCTGGGACTAGCGTCAGGAAAGCAATCCCAAGCTCCCTCAATGTCCAACCCTATCTATGAGAACC
>JANRMR010135477.1:10685-22173 GCA_025434825.1 Bergia sp. 'catenularis' | reverse complement strand
TTTTTTTTATCACCAAACCACCTTTTTTAGTATCCATATGGTAAGGAGAAGATTGATGTTCATATACTGAGATGAAAGGATTAAGATTTCACCACTGATGCTGGTTTAGCATATAACCTGGGGTATTTAATTTATTCCATTATGTGCATGATTCTAGAAATTATACCACTATTAGATTACAGTTTATTGTTTTTTCAATTAATTATCATGTGTCTGTAAGTCTAGAGATGTCTTGATGTGGCCAGAATGTCTAAATATCTTTAGACACTAACCTTCTTTGGATACCTTCTAACAGACACATTTATGTCAAGATACTTCGAGGCACTTTTGAACCTCTCTACAGTGTAGAGTTATCTAGACACTTCTAAACATTCTGGAGACCTTCAGGTAGTTTTGGACACCTCTGTGTAGACTTCTCTAGACAACCCTTGCCACCTCTGGACACCTCATGAAACCTTTAAAAACTTCTAGATGTCTCTGAACACCTTTAGACACATCTAGACACGTCTTGGAAATTCTGGACACCCCTAGCCCTAGATACCTCACCTCATGACATTTTCGGACAAAAAATCTAGCAAATAAATGCTCATGTTCAGTTTTTGGAATAAAGCTTCCCCTGATTTTGCTGGCCTCTTTCCAAACCTTATCATACCTTCTTCTAGCAATCTACCAATGACATCCCAGTCTAAAGTTCCAGTGTCCGAAAATAAACGAACCTCCTTTTCACTCTTATTTAAATAAATATCGTTGTTTGTCACGGGATAGCACCACTTCGATATCATACGACGTACATTTGCCGACAAGCAGGTCTCGTGAGTGCACGCACTTTTGAGGAGTTCCATTTCGTACTGAAGTTCATTTATACATTGCTTTGATTCGTCATTGTAAAAATGATTCTTACTGTGTTCAAATGTTAACAGGAGGGATTTTCCAACCCAGAAAGATTGTGTTAAAGGACTTGCGGCTGATCTGTATTTGGCCGATTTTTCGTCCGTTCCTAGCACTTGTTGTTTCACCTGCAAATCATCCATATTTGCCAAGTCCTTAAATTTCGCAAAAATGTTTCTGAAGTTTGCACGCACGTATAATTTATAGTTATAAAATGCGATTTTGCCAGCTTCATGGCAAGTAGTGATGGTCAGTTGTCTTGTCAGCCATGTTGAAAATCTTCTGTAACGGAAAGTGGGCAATATTATTGCAATGCTCGGGGGTGGGGAGGGTAGTGTACGACTGTATGTGGAATGCCTGGAATGACCTACAAAGCCAAGTTTCAAGCTTTTTTTCGAATACTTACAGTGAAAATCAGGATAAGAGAAGATCAGTGAATTATTTTATTGCATTATAAAAATACTATTATGAACAAATATTTTCTTATAATTCATAGAATATATTTTCTCTCTCCTGCCCTCCCCCAACGCCAAACAGTTTTTAGCACATTTCAAAAGTGACGCAATTAACTGATGAAGTGCTGGACATGGTTTTGGTTTCAGTTAATTTGAAACAGCTGACATGATTTTATTGCAGTTAAAATGTGATGATGGTCATTTCCATGATCCAAACTTTTTAGATATTTCCCTTATAAAGTGCAAGTAACTAATTTTGCAGATTAATAAGAAATTCTCGTCGCGTGACCACGTATTTCAAACATTAACCGGCGTGAACCAGGATCACTTGCAACGTAAGCATGTTTCTTTCTCTTCAGACTTCACTCTGCGGGTACCTGTATATATATCACAAATACTTTATAGTTATCATGCAGTTATGGTATTTAAACCTTTAACACACAATCTGACTTGTACCGTTCATTCGTTCTTTCACTGAACCACTTGAGTTTGTTAAATTGTACATATATGTGATATATCCATTTTGTATATTGATTTTAAAATTTTTCAAAAATTATGCTCATGAATGGACTGATGAAGTTTAGTTTCAATTTTATTCTTAAGTTCGAGGAAGAAATGAAATAGTTTCATTTACTACGGCGCTATTTCCGTTTTTCCAAATGCTGTATTAAAGCAAAACCATTTAAAATGACCAATATGTTTTGACTGTCCGCCGAATTAACACACGTTTGGAAAACCAAATAAATTAATGTGAAAGCAAAGTGCTTTTTGGCTTTTCATTCAAGTAACTAAGTCACCTTTAAAATTAACGAATAGATTAGTAACAGCTAGAGTTAAGTTTATTTTCAATATCTTCCCTTCTGTTTCATTGTCATACCTAGTAACATTTTGCTTTGTAATAATTGTAAATCTAAACGATTAAACAGTTTCAGGTTTTCCTACTGTTATTATCGATCATGTGGTTTTTCAGTCCTTTATTTAGTTTGGGATATTATTTGTTATAAAAAATATATTTACCTTCATCAAAATTCAATTTTAAGTAGAGGCAATTACAAATTATTGGAAAGCAAGAGAAAGCTAAAAGCGTATCTGTAATGCTAAGGCGAGTTCAAACAGATCAAATGTCATCCAACATTGTTGGACACAACATGTTGGATGATGTTGGACGGTGTTGGTTGTGGGAGTGTTCAAATGAATGCAATGCCATTCAACATGTTGTGTTGTATCAAAAATTATGCTGCGTTTTGATCGCACAAGTAAAAACATCTGGCCTTGTTGGATGAAAAGTTTGAACCAATTAAGTTAAAATTCATCCAACATCGACCAACACAATCCAACATGTTCAAACATGATGTTTGAATGGATCAAACATGTTGCATCCTACAATGTTGGACAATGTTTGACCAACACATTCAATCCATTTGAACTGGCTTTTATGAGACTATATATAAAATAATTGGCCAGGGATTAATAATTTATTGAGTTTTCTGGGCAACAATTCGCCTACTATCCCTTCCCCCTTCCCCTAAACCTTAACCTAACCCCAACCTTGACACTAACTCTAACCCTAAGGAGAGGGGGGGGGGGGGAGAGGAGGGGAAGAAGGGGGATACGTTGGGTTGAGTTACCTAGAAATCTCCACTGACATAGAAGTATTGCAAGCAAGTAATTAACCTAAAAATGTAAAATTTTATATTTATTTAGTGTTGTTCTTGTTAACAGTCATTCACAATACTTTTATTGCTCCCTTTTACTTTTTATCATGCATACACATGTACTGCTATGTTACATCATTTTATTCTCACATCTCATAAATATAGTAGTCACATTTATACATCAGGGGTGGATCCAGAAATTTCAGAAAGGAGGGGCCCACACCCAAATTTCTTATAAGGGGGGGGGGGGCAAAGCGTGCTCCAAAAGAGGTATTTTTCAGTGTTTTTCTTATAAATTGCTAGTAAAATTGCCAAAGAAAGGGGGCCAGGCCCCCTCCCCTAAATCCACCCCTGTACATATATCATGTGTGCATATATGCACACATTGTACAATCAGGTCTGAATTAGGGTCTCAGTTACTGAGAGTATATTAATTAAATATTATTATTTATTAGTAACAAGTAACTATAATTGTAAATACCAGCAAGTAAGTACTTAGAGCTCAGAACAATAGGAAGTGTAAATGATCATGACAAATGATATAATTAATACAAGCACCATTGATAATCGTTTACTAGGTTATAGCAGGTGTTTGTAGAATGAATGTCACAAAGCCATTTGCTGCTACAGGGAGGGGCAGAAGGTTGGCTAAACTTGTGAACTTGCCTCTAAAAGCTCAGGTGAGAAATTATAGACATTTTTTAACACAACATAGATATATAAAATATTAGGTTTGCCAAATGATCTAGAATGATGTATTTCAAAGTTTTAAGAATGAAACTCAGTTGTTTGGTTTCCCTATTCTTGATAAAGGAAAATTGTGATCTCATGTTCAGTATAAAAACACATGCATAAGACATTTCAATGATCACAGATTTCATTAAGTCTTGCAACAGATGGAAAATGTGTTGAATAACATTTGACAGTGTGTCTGGTTTTTTTAGTGTTTCATATTGTAGTAAAAAAACTAATAAAACTAATAAAATTATATAGAACACCTGTCTGGTAGAAATTAAAAGCATTTTATTAAGGTGAGTGAATGTTTTTCCCATTTTTCCAATCCCCATTCACAAAACCAAAATTGCAGCATTTTTAATGTTTTTTAGTTTATAAATTTATATTTCTGGACTGTTGTTATTCATGCATTAATTATTTTGTCAATGGAAAAAACCCTCAGTCAGAGGAGAACATTTTAATGACAAGTAGTGAAGAAAGACTTTATAGTTGGAAAATATTTTTAATTACCATTTTGAAGTCTTTTTAGTGCTTGCATTATTTGTAAACTCTTCTTTAGGGGAGCTGCTGCCATAAGTGGGGGCTGATCTATAAATTACGAATGGGTAGGAGTTAAAGGGTATCAACTGAGTGCCAAAGGTGTGAGTTCCTAGGGAAGGGAAAGGTCTGGGTCACCTGGAAAATTTTTGATTTTGAAGGTCTCATAATTTGAGTGCGGTTTTAACCATTTTACAAAGTTAAAATTATTCTAATACATAGTAGTTATGCAATGCTTTTGAGTGGAATACCATTGGAATATGCCATGTGTCACTTGTATTTGCCCCGACAAGTGGCATTTTCCATGGTATCCCAGGGAAAGCATTGCATAACTACTGTAATTTATCCCATGCCTAAATCTTTGGAAAATTTATGGAAGTCTTCAGAAGAGCTCAGAAATCTTCGGAATTGTTCAGAAATTTTCAGAAAACTTCGGAAACAGTTCAAAACAGTTTTTGAGGAATTTTTATGATTTATTAAAATTTTCAGAGAATCCTCAGAAATCTTCGGAAGTGTTTGGAAATCATCGGAAAATTTGCAGATGTGATCAGAACTGTTTGAAACGTTCTCAGGAGTTGAAAAGTATCAGAGCTAATTTTGGGAAGTTTTCAAAAGGATGCCAGCATAACTGTTGTGCCTGAGTAGTGACGGGAAAGTAAAGTGGAATACTACCCATTGTATATTACCTGTTGCATACCACAGAATATGCAGCATCTTTCCTGGCTTCTGATTGGCTGTATTTTCTTTGCCATGGGATGGTTACTTTAGTTACTTAACTTTACTGGTTATAATAGATACTCAATGTGGTGTACATTGCTTATGGTTGTAGGAGTTTGGGAGACGAAAGAAGCTTCAGGAGATGATACTGTCTAAAGAGCTGCCAATTGAAAGTGAACAGAGCCTAAAAGAGGTAATTTAAGTAATATTTTCTAGTCCCAAATTCAATTTGTTATGAAACTAATGACCAGTTGGACATTCCCTTTTACAGACTGAACCTCTTCTGGTCAGAGGTCTTTTAGATACAGAGCCACCAAAGCGTGGAACAATTTGGATAAGGAACTAAAAGACTGTTCCTCTTTTTCTTGTTTCAAAAGAAAGTTGAAACAAAAATTTTTAATGCAATTTTTATCCGGCAAGTAATTTTGAGCATCAATTTAATAATTTTTCAACAGTATTCCTATCATGTAACCTCAACGAATTTTAAGATTTTTTATGCTATTTATATTTGTAAATTGATTTTATTGTAAGTTGTAAATGAGTTTTGAAAAGTTCCCCAGGGAATAACTCATGTAAGTTAATTAATTAAGAGTTAAACAGGTTAACTGAGTGTGAACCAAGTTTTTATAAGGTTTGTTTGGTTCTCCAAACAGTCAGCAAACATAAAAGTTTGGAACAATATATGTCCATTCAGCACTGCTTTGATTCTGGTTTGTTGGGAGAACACCTGGTTCTGTGCATAGTTAACAAAGTATCCTTTCAACAGACTATGAATGAACAGCTACAATTTTAAGCCCTCTGTAACTGGACATTCAAATAGAAAAGTTGACTATAAAAAGCCACTTTATATTATACAGTCAGTCAGTCTAAATGTTGCTGTTTTTTTCTTTCCTGGCATTGGCAGATGAAACTAAAAGTAAACATATTTTGTCACAAGTTTTTCAAGATCAAAAGAATTTCTCTATTCCTCTCTTCTCTCTCTAAGGAGTACAGACTGAAAAGCAGTTCTACAATGATTATTTTGCTGCAGGGTCCCCTGGGTGCTCATATAAGTCAGCCATTACTTTCAGACACTTTTTGTCTCAAATATAAACTGTCTGAAAATATTTTCTCATTGTTGATTTATTCCTAGCAATTTGATGAGCAAGTTGCTTCATTTTTAGCATAAATTAAAAGAGGTCAGTTTTGTCAAGAAACTGAATAGTTGTAAATAAATATAATTATTTAATTTTATTTCCTAGTACTATGGGCATCACTGCAATGGCATCAAGGGAGAAGGGTTGCGAGAAGAAAATGACAGCAACTGGACTGCAAACGAATGCATTACTTCCAGATTTTCCAGTGCTGGCAGAGGACAAACAGAGACAAATGTTTCACTGAATACTCAAACAAAAGTGCAAACTTCAGATGTGATAAAACTGCAAAGCCACTCAGGTATATTGAATGGGACTGGGAAGCCTAACAAAGGAGAAAAAGGAAATCAAGATGCTCTTGACAGTAGCAGACAAACTGCCGGTGCTGATAACAATAATAGAGAAGTAAAGAACGCTTCAAAGATGTTCACATATCAAGCAGAAGAGATTGGCTGTTCAGCCTTGGCAAATAGTGAAGATAGTGGAATAAGTTCTTGGGATGACTGGGAGAGAAGTGTGGTTGTTGAAGGTTCAGTTGATGAGGAAGACATCGATGAGATTGCTGTTGTAGAAGATAATGATGACATACATGATGTCATTGTGCAGCAGTACATTAGTGCACTTCAAGATGAACAGAAACATAATCTAAATGGAACAACAGGCAGGAAAAATGTGAAGATTACACCTACTAGAGTACAGCAAATTAGTAAACTGAAATCAACAACAAATGCTGATTCAGCTAAACATCCACCAGGCACAGTACCCAACCCCCCAAAAGGATTGAATCGATGGGGTGGCTCAGAGCTAAATGGTATGAAGGAGCCCACTGGGTGGGGAGATATTGATGACAAATCACTAAACTGGTATAATGATGGTGTCTCAATCTGGGATAGTACATGTGTGAGCTCTAAAGCTGGGAACAGAATGAAAGCAGACACCAGTGGTAAATCAGCAGAAGTGCAGAAATATTCCACAGTACAATCAAGACAGTCTTCAAAGTTCAGTACAAGCAAGGTCGGGGAAATAAAAACCCAGACAAGTGTAAAGACAGACCATAGTTCACTCAAGGGACCACTTCAGCAGGACAGATCAAAAGGTTTTGATAAAACTCCTGAGTGGCATAGGTCAAACAGAACCTTTGGAAAAAGGTCAGGTACAACTACTTTGCAAAGAACAGAAAAACACCTGGAAATCAAGCTGAATAATGGTCAGGAAGCAAAGAAGCTTAATTCAACCAAAATTCCAGTTCTTGGTGTTGACTCAGTGGGGTGGGGCACTGTTGAATGCAGTGGGTGGGGTGACATAGACAACAGTTCGAAAAATTGGTATGATGATGGTTCCTCGATCTGGGATACTGCTATCTCTAAAGATGGTGCTATGTCTGGAGAGTGGAAATAATTTTTTTCATCGATGGTATTCAGACTGAAGGTGAGGGGGAGGTGTCTCTTGGCTGTTCTTAAAACTGAAATTACTTTCAATTGATAATTTTATAGATACAGATTAATTTTTCTAGAAATTGCAAACTGAAGATAAACTTCATAAAAATTTAATTTTGAAATGCAGAAGGAAACTTATTTCAATTGTGACTTTGATAAGGTTGGAAAAAACATTTTCAGAAATTCGATATGGACAATAACTTTTTTTTTGAACATGATATTTTATTACCATGATATTAATATTTTTTATGGGGCCAAGGTAAGTGATATCTGTAGTTCTGGTCACTCAACTGATCCTAACAATTAATCACCACACTGCAGACCCAGTTATTTTCTATACTACTTTTGCCTTTAGTTGGCTTAAACTTTTCTTTCTTTGTGAAAGCTTTTAATATTGGACATACAGCACCTGCTTTGAGTTTGATGGAAAGCCAGATAATAGAATCAATCATAATCATGTTACTGCACTCAAGAATAATGTATTTTTTATAAACTGCATATGATTACACTAACTGCTGGGGAAACAATCTTTAGTTAAACCTGCTGTACTTTCTGTAACTACTAATGATCACTGAACAGATATTTACTAAAGGAATTAATAGATAAAATGATTGTTTGTGTAGCATGAAAATATGTGGGTTTTAATTTTACTTTGCAGATTTTGCAGATTATCCTTCATTTACAAATTAAAATAAATTCTTGCACAAAACAAAATACAAAATTAAACACCATAAAAACTTATTTCCTTCAATCCAATAAAGAACTATGCTTTTAATAAACTTGTGTTTTTAATTGAAAAAACAACCAGAGCAAAAAGGTACATTGTATCACCCTTGAAGATTGAATAGAATTCAGTGAAATGTCCTTATATACAGTAAGCAATAACTCAAAAAAAGTTGAAAACATTACACGGTTAATGTTCTGCTGCCTAATTAAACAGAAAGTCACAAAAATTAGTTTCATTCATCTTGAACAGGAAAATATTTGTGCCTGCAAAACAGAAATACTGTAGTTGCCAATCCACAAAATACAACTCCTGCAAAATTTTCATGCTACACTGTACAACTTACATGTAGATATCATTAATAACTTTAATAGATATTTTATCAATTATGCCTGCTCATCCTCTTGGATGTGAAGACAACCCCCCAAAATATAAAAACTTTATACTGATCAACCAACCCTAATGTTTTTAGGGTACATGAAGATGTATTTTTGTTTGGACTTAGCAAAAGCCAGTTTGTGTGATGGGGTCATTTTAATTACTTAGCTACTACTAGAGTGCTCTATGGATTTTCTTTCTTATTTACATTTTTATTCCCTCATGAGGATATAGTAGAACAATTGGCACTGATAGTCTAATTATCTTAAAGAAGAAAGTGGGGAAAGCATTCTGGAAGTAGTAGTATATGACACCATCATGCAGATGGTCCAGTAGAATACCTTGTGTTAATTTTTTCAAATTCTGATAATAATGTAGTTTTAAAAAAATGCAAAGTAATATAGTTGGGAACATTTATTTATGAATTATCAGTGGAGTTCCCATGGATCCAATGTGTCAAAATTTTGGTTTCCCTAAGACACTTTTTTCAGTTTATCAGTCACAACTTGGCTGTTGTGTCTAATTACTTTTTAGTGGGATATATACATGTAATTATGCACATTGATTTTACTGTTGGCAGAAACAGTAACATCTGTTTTAATTCTTGAATACCTGGTAGTAGAAATGTGCATTTAGCACTTGAAAGTAACTTCAGAACAGCTACATACCTCCTCAAGCAACTGTCTAATGAATTTACTACAGAAGTGGTATTAAACTGCAGTGAGCACTCCTGAATGAGGACTATAACAATCAAATCTGGCAGAGCAACTACAGAATATATGAAAAGTAGTTTATGTAGTAGTATGCCGATGTGCAATCATGCTTCACTTGACACTTTCATGAAACTTTAAGTCTGGAGCAAGGCTACATGTGGTACTATAAAATAATGTTAGTGACAAGAAATTTTTTTATCAAATGTTTGCGATTTGAACACTTGTCATACAGAAAGTAAACCCACATGACTTGTAATTATTAAATAAAAACAATTATTTTACAGTCATTATTACAAGTCAAGTGTAGTGTTACCTTAAGTTATAACTATTAGTAATAATTAATATTAATTAAGTTGAAGTATTTAAGAAAAACAGGATTAAAATTATGTCACAGTCAGTGGATCCAATAAAACAAACTTTTTAAAATCCATGAAAGTCAGTCTTCGATAGCTGGAGTAATCTGGTTATAACAGAAGATATTATTATATCACGATTGTGGCTTTTTGTGGGCTCTCACTACAGTACATGTATATCCAGTGAAACATGTAAACCACTTTTTGACCCAATGATGATATCATATGGGCAACCAAGCAGTCAGTAGCAGTGTTTACAAATAATAAAAATTAATATAAATTATAGCTATATCAAAAAGAAACATTTCAAAATAGTTTATCCATTCTTTATTTACTAAATGTTTGTACTTGCTTTAGAACAACACAGAAACATTAACAAATTGAGCTGTTGGGATCTAGTACAGCTAATTACTATTTTCAATTAAATTCCCTTGCTGTTTAGCTATTGTTAATTAAATTGGACCACAGGCTAAGGCTTAAGCTGGCCCTAACACCTGGGGGGGGGTACTTGACCTATTTTTTGCTAGGTATGTGCCACTGGCCTTTCAGAGCCCCTACCCCATAATAGTAGCCTGTGTGACAGACTCACATGGGGGGTAAGGGGGAGAGCAGGAAAGATGAAAATAAGGCACGCATAGGAGTTATAATCGGTTCAGATCAGTGATCAATGGCGCACGCGGCCGGGTTTTGTTTTATTCAAGGTGTACAAGAGAGAAGATGGAGTGAGAAATGTGTCACATTCCCTCGCTACGTGCCTCTCCCTCACATGTATTCTACCTCCCGTACCAGGCCTCACGCAACTATATTTTAAAGGCTGTGTGCGCTGTTTATCGCTGCCACGCGTGCCTTATTTTAGTCTTTCCTCCCCCCACCAATGTGAGTCTGTTACACATTCTGGCTGGCTTGTGACAAAATTTAGGGGGAAAATGAGGGCCTTTTTCTCAGAAAAATAGGGACTTTTAGGGAAAAATGGCAGGAAAATAGGGCCACCAGAATACCTGTAAAGAGCTAATTCAAGACGAATTGCAGTCACATTTGACAAGATTCAAGGTCTTCCCAGTGCCACTTTGGCAAACATGTTGAAAAGTGCCCCAATTCTAGTCACAATTCTACAGTCCCATTTTAGTCACTTCGGTCCCCAAAATGCAACCCCATCCAGTGGTACAATTTTTTTTACAAGGTCAGAACTTAAATAAGTATTTGCATGACTGAGGCATTCAGAAAAACAGCCAAATACCATTTTGAATCCATATTTCTTGGTATGGTTGATGTAGCTGTTACAGAATAGCTGTATTGCCCAGAGTTGAGCTAGAGTCAATATAAAACTTTTTGTTACTAACCCTTAACCTTATTCAGACTGGGCAAAGTGCATCCCCCCTTTTTAGCTCTAAAACATGAAAAACATATAAAGCAATTGTTAAGAAACTTGACAGTTAGATAGTACTGAAAAAACCTGATCACATGTAGTTTGAGCTAATTAGGGGCAGGCCAGCTCATGATGTCATAATACATTGTATAAAAAAAATACTTTTTTCAAAAAAAAATTTGTGTTTCATTTTAACTTTTGCATTTGAACACCACTTAAAACCAAATCTACCACAACATGCAAACACAATCATTTTAATAATGGAAAACGATAATGACAGAAATTTTGCTTGCTAAAAGACAGGTTGGAGAGGCCTCTGTTGTAAGGACTGTCACATGCATTTTTTATAATTCTGCCAGAATTTCAATAAAGATAGACTAAAACAATGCACAATAACA
>JANRMR010135477.1:0-10585 GCA_025434825.1 Bergia sp. 'catenularis' | reverse complement strand
GTAAGGACTGTCACATGCATTTTTTATAATTCTGCCAGAATTTCAATAAAGATAGACTAAAACAATGCACAATAACACCATTCATTCAGAATCTTGAAATTTTTGTTGCCCCACTATTGTGCTGATTAATGACATCATAAAACACCTTTCAGGGAAACTCCTAAGATTTGAAGTGACCATCTTTAATAGTCTTAAAGTTACATATCTTTGAACTTGGCATGGGCATATATATATATATAATAGCCCCCTCCCCCCCCACTGGTCTGAATAGAGATAATATATGTTTTCCCTTTTTTCTACTAATTCTAAATTTACATGTATGTGGACTGGTATTAATCTTTTCTCTTAAAATAAAGTTATTTCTATAGCAGTGGCTCACTTAAGCCAGATTCCAGGTTGGGTTGTGAAGGAGAAAGGAATGGCTTGCAATCCCTTTTACCAGCAGACCTTTCCACTAATTAACTTCTGACAAAGGAGGAAAATCAAAGAAAACTAGGTACCTGGCTGGACTCACTCCAGTGCTGCATCAAATTGGTCTTATCGTCTTGTAAAATAATACTCTTTTATTAGTCTAACTATAACAGTAAAATCTATTTTAATATATACATGTACAAGTTTTAAACATTATGTACAGTGCAATGTTCCAAAACTGTGGCCAGATTTAAATTAACATTCAGTAAGATTTTCTGTAAAGTTTGATGTTCTAAAACGATAGCCAATAAGAAAACCCAACAATAGTTTGCTTAGCATCTATAGTAGAAGTAATCTTGCTTCTTTTGGTTTTCGAGTGGGCTGCCATATTAACCATAAACTTTGAACAATTATCTTAAATCGGGCCATGGCTTGATGCTTTAAACTTGTAAGGACAAGTTAGCACAGAACTACATTTTACTACAATAACCGCTGAGGATCTCTTTGTCTACTGTCTGTTTAGTTTCAGTCTATTGATTACTGAACTGGCTTGACAAAGTTTGAAGGTGGACTTTCTTCAGTGGGTTGGCACAAAGTGACAATCTGCTGTTGACACATGACATATTAATTATTTAGTATTAACCAAACAGATGAATAGCACTTTTTGTGTGCTCTGATTGGTTGATCAAACACTGAATATCCTGTGCTATTCACTTTGGTCACTCATGCATGTAATGAGTGCACATGCCAGATGGACGTGCGATGTACAAGACTGAGGCTTTTTTCGCTCACTTTTTTTGTTGCAAAAAATGGAAATAAATCATTTTTAGAAGTGCTATTCACCTGTTTGGTTAATACTAAAACAACCCTTAGTGTTGGTGCCTAGCAATAGATATTTACCTCAGCACATTCGCGCCTCAGTAAATATCCACCACTAGTCACCTCCACTTCAGGGGATAATTGTTAAATATATATTAGCCATGATCCAATATCATCTCCTCCCAACCAACGATAAGGGCACTGTTAGCTTTGAATGACTAAGTTGTGAGTTTGTTGTCACATTTTGTGTTTGTTTGCACTGAGCTGACAGTTGTGACAACTTTTGTTTTCTCTTTTGCTGTGCCTCTCTTTTTTTCTGTTCTATGGCTTCTTTAGAGTATTTCTTGGGCTTGGAAATATTTGACTGGTTTTCAACACTTTGCAGTGGCTGCTTGAAGCTTCTTTCTGCTGTTGCCATTTCTGTCTTTACCCAGTTGTTACCTAGTAACTTAGTCGAGTATCTTGTTCCTTTGATAGAAGTATGGGCTCCATGTGACTTGCTTAGTTTTGAACAAGTAATAGCACCATCAACTTTTGAAACATTCTGCGGTTTGAGTACGTCCCGTCGAACTAATGGTGGTGAGGGTGATTGGCAAGTAACCAGTCCACAGGTCAAACTATCTTGCACTGTACTTGTGCTCTGACTCTTTTCAAAGTCTTCCAGAACACTCTGCAAGAGTCCATCATCATCGTCATATCCATTACCACCATCGTCAAGTTTCCATAACTGGGAGACAAATTTATCATCAGGGCTTGTCTGCTCAATTACCTTTTCAGGCGATGTCTTGGGTGCTTTTCTCAATGCTACCACATCAGATGTAGGTTTTGAGTGTCTGTCTAATGCCTTGGTATCTGTGTCCGCAGGCATTTCACCATTACATATTAGGCTAATGTCCAGTTGGCTAAGAAGCACATCCTCTTCATCATCTTCCCAGATATCAATTAGTTCATCACTATTGATCAAATCTGGTTGGTTTAGACAAGCGACAGTTACTGGTTCCATGTTTTTCTCTTCTTTGTTTTTATTGACACAAGTATCAGAAACCTCTTCTTGACACCTGCAATCGGAAAAACCAATCATTCAACACACAGATATTTTGATAGGAAGACCCTCTCAAATAATATCTGTTTCAATAAATCTTGGCCAAATGTAAGATAATGCTGCACACTTACAATCAGTGCCACCAATTTGATTAGTCCCTTTTGGCCAGAATATCAAACCACAGGAGGGCTAAAAAAGGATTTGCACACCTAACTGATTTTTTGAAACTGAAAGTACTCTTTAAACGTGTCAATTACCAGACAGTGAAACGTGGCATGCTTTTTCAAACAAAACATAGAACTATTTCACTTGCCTGACCAACAACACACAACTTTGAATAAAACATCTACAGTTATTATCTCTATGTTCTTTTTATGTAATTATTTAATTCTAAACTCTTGTTTTCCTAGTCTACAAAAATCAGTCCTGTGGTCACCTTTTTCAATTATATTAAATTGTATGAAAATGGAGTATTAAAAACTATTAATATATTAAACAAAAGAATAATTATTTCATTATTCAAAATATCCTTACCTCTTGTTTTTAACTTTTTGTTGTAAGAGTAAAGTTTCTGCAAGACAATTCAATGTACTTGATTATGAACATTGAGAAATTTAAAGCTGTCCTTGAGTGTATTAAAAAGTGTCTATGCTCTAATATAGCAATCAAAAGTTCCTATAGAAAATAATATACAGGGGTTTCAAAAAGAAGGAGTTGGAACAGGTAGTGCAGTCTGAACAACTGCGATGAAAATAGGTGTCAGAATTGAGGATAGCAAACATCACTTGCCATGTGCAACACTTTGTTTTGGAATCCCAATTTAAAACATATTTTTTAAAATAAATAATTAGACAAAAAAATAGGTTTTTTAAAGATAGAACTTGATGTTTTTACGGCCTGGGGTAGAGAGTTCCAAAGTTCCACTGCAGCACAGGAGAAAGATTTAGAAGAGGAAAAGAGAACATTGTCTTGAGATTTGTAAAGTAAGACAATGAAGGATACAATTGGTCTGGTAATCTGGTGGTACTGGTAGGCTATTTGGGTCAATCCCCATTTCCGGAAAATGACCCACCTACCCCTCCCTTAGGTTTGAGTTAGAGTCAAGGCTGGGGTTAGGTTTAGCTTAGGTTTAGGGGAGGGGTAGTTGGGTCATTTCCCAGAAACTGGGATTCATCTGGCTGTTCAATGATACATGTATTAAATGGTATTCGGACGGATCAGTCATATAAAATCAGGTTTAATATAGTGTACAGTACACCATAACTTTAACATTCAATAAATACATGACTGTGGTTTTTTTAAATCAATATTGTTTGAAAAATTGCTTAATATTATTTTTGTTGTACAGTTCATTTACTTTTTGTTATTTAATCTCTGACCTTCCTCTTGCATTTTGTGCACAAGTGATTGTAGCTCCTCTGACAGCAACTTTGTCTTTGCTTTGTTGTTTCTTCTGAGGTTGCGCCTAGGAAAGCAATTGGATATTTAAGCCAGGCCACTGCTTCTCACGAATTCAGATGACATGTGACTAAACTATTTCCATATGTTCCTTTTAAACAGTTTGGGAGACCTCCACTTTTCATACTAGATAGCTTATTGTGTGTGATCAATTCCTTTCTTCTCGTCACCAAATAACTTAGTTTGTCTTGATAATGTAAGGAGAAAATAGATGTTGATAAACTGGCTGGGGCTGAAAGAGTTAACTGTAAGGTTTGCAAACAAACCTTGGCCTCCGTGATGGGGTCTGGAATATCTTTTTCTTTTTCTCCTTGTCTGTTATGTCATCACAAGTAGGTTGTCTATTCAACACATCTACAGCACCTTTTTCCATCCAAAAATTTAACAATGGAGGATTTAAGTCAGGAGTAGCTCCAGACTGAAATGAAAACATTGCCAAATAATGAATCAATCATCTATTGTAAACTTATCTTTTGAATAGTACAACTGCAGTATGATTAAACAGAAAGTAATGAGTAATAAAATTATCAAATAACAAATAATCTTAAACTTCTTTTTTGAATGGTAATTTAGTATTAAACAATGTGTAATGGGGCTAATAAATGTTATTATCAAAATAATTGACACTCTGAATTAAAAAAATACCTCTGAACTTACATTGTATAAGTATAGGTGATAGCATGATTTGTAGTGGTATTTGGCATAAATACCACGAGTGATATTTCAAAGTTGTCCTATGTAATTTCACAAGCCATTAGGTGAGTGAAATTTGGAACAACTTTGAAATATCACGAGTGGTATTTATGCTAAATACCACATACAAATCATGCTATTATTTGTATATACTGATACCTGAGAAATTTCTACAACAGCATCTGTTTAATTCATCTCGCACATTTGAATGGGTTTGTAATTTTCACATGTAGGTATTTCAAAATTACACTGAAATACCACTACTCTTGACCAATCAGATTGCAGAAATTTCTCACGTAATGGTATAAGTACTGTATTATGTACTAATTACCATAATCAAACAGGAAAGGTAAAAAAATACATATACAATCATGTATGTCTTCATGTGATCTGGAAAATTCCTAACAAACATGGTCTAAATAATACATTGATCATATCTAAGAGGAAACTATGGTACTTTTAAAGACTAAACTGAATTTTAAGCCAATTAACACAAGACAGTGTCAATGACAAGAGAAGTCCAACATCCAGCCATGAATTGTAGTTTTATACAACCAAGGTTTGCAGTACCTTGTCTGCCAGCTTCTGTACAAGATCAGAAATTTCTCCACCACTGCTACTGCTGTCACTGCCATTGTGTTTTTTTCTTTTTCCTGAAAGTTGTAAAACCTCTGATCAGCACATGTACACTACAGTCAAATGACTTTCTAGTTACAAAGTACCATAATTTGGTGCATACAAGTCGACCCTTAAACACCCAAAATTTACCCCAAAAAATCGACCCTGATCTATACACACAAGAAAAAACAAACTCTGTATATACTATGGCACCCAAACTGCATTTTTTTGAGGGACGGACTTACATGTATACACACTATCAACTTATATACACCAAATTACAGTATAGGTTAAGAACATTGAATTGAAGCAGCACTTCTCAAGTGTAAAGTATGTTTTGAGCTAAATACTCACCACAAACATGAGACATCACTCCTTGTTTAAAACCACTTTTGTAAAATAGATGCTTTAGTCAATCAGAGCATCCATTACCAGTATACTACAACTCAGTTTCTAGACCATAACGTACATTATGGAATGCAGACAAATCAGAAACTAAATTATTCAATTCTACTGCAGTTTCTCAAGTAAATCATTGTTAAGATTTCTTGTTCCTGGCATTTGTTTGAAATTTGAATTCTTATTACTGGTAATATAATTTTTGTACAATGACAAGAATATTAAAATATGCACAGTATTATGGGGGCAATGAAAGGTTATATTCTGAGCTTTATTCATTTTTCTTGTCACACTCTCCAGGATGGGCATCTGAGACTGACCACCTACTGCAATGTGAACACAGGCTAAAATGTTATCTTGCTAACCTTTTAAGCAGGTTTTGTAGGCAAACTTGTGCAGAACATCCCATTTACTTTCAGAGGTGGGCCTTCATTTTCAAAACATGACAACCATGCACTCCCAACCCAGGTTTGAGGAAACAAGTCCACTGTTAATTCTTGCAGATTCTCTCCCTCCCCCCCCAACAACAATGGGGTTAAACATTGGCAGGTAGAATAAATAATTAGAGAAAACAGTGGTATTTTAATGTAGATTCTGGTATTGACCATTAAAACTAACTAACTAATTATCTGATTTGCAAGACGATGTCTATACTTACTAAGAGCATATGTTCTTGGAGAAGGAGAATTATTATCCCATATGATATCCAGTTCTTGGTCTGCAGCCATGGTGAAATGTCTTGGGGTACGCCATGACTTTCCTGTTTAACAAATAATGTGGTGACTTACATGTACAGTTTGAGTTTACACTTATAAAAGCACAAAGTAATGTTCTTTGAACATTTTGAAACTGTTTGCTGGTTACCATTTCCATTTCAGTAATATCAAAATCTTGAAAATTAAAGTTTAACCAATATGTGCTTTCCCAAACTCTGGACTACACCAGTCCAGTAAAAGTTTTGTGCTGGAAATCAAAACATTGATTATCTTTTCCAACCATGTTTATATGATGGACCAATATTTAGTGGATTGAAAAAAAAGTGCAAAATATAGTACCTACTGTAGTTATTCACCTATAAGCTGAGTGATTTTTTCCAAGAATGTTCAAAATATGCAGAATATTATGCCTGGACTTGGGGAGTCGGCTTATAGAGCTCTGAGAGTTTTGCCAAAAATTTCAGTTTTCAATTATTAAGCTTGGTTGGCCTAGAACTTTTGATAACTTCTAATACAAAACACAAACATAAACAAAGCACTACCAGCATCTTTTTCTTTATTTGGTAGCTCCAAAAGAAGCTGTTTGTTTGGGCGAATGTGAAAGCAAGTTCAATCTTCTCCGATTCGCTGTCAGTCTCGAACTCATTGTTGATCTCATCACCACCGGGCTCGTAATTTCTGGTTGAGTTATCAAGTCTTCCCAACTTACTTCTCTTCTTTCTTCATAAACAAAGTCACCCAATTTTTTCACTAGACTTTCCTTTATATATTTTGGTTAAATAACATGATCAGTACACATAATATTAATACAATAATAATAATAAATAATAATAGTAATAATAATAATATTCAATCTGAACTCTGAAAGAATTAAAGGGTCCCTTTTGTGGCTAAATTAATGGATTTTCTCTTTTAAAGAAGTTGAACTTTTACATTATTTATCCAAATGATTTCAAAAGAAAACATCTTATTCCACTAAAAAGACAGTAATCCATCACTTCTGCCAAGGGTTTGCACATTTTAAAACAAGTTATTACACCGTGTTGCGGCCTGGAACAAAAGAATTGACAACTACAATCCAACTTAATCGCCTCCTAAAACAGACCATCTGTAGCAGTCTGCTCTGACGAAGGGCTAACGCTCGAAACGTCAGCTTCCCTTAACCTATCCCAAAGGCGAAAAGCATACCATATCAACTTTTGTTGATCAACCAAACATTTTCAGCCTACTCACCCATGCAGAAAAACAGTTTTTTCAAAACTAGTTTCTCATTTGTAGCATTTACTTCTTGAAAACTCTAGATTGGTATCCGAACAGTACCTCTTTAAAGATATTTTAGCTTGAAGCAGGTTTTTTGTCAATAAATCCCTGAGCATGCGCAAAGCCGTGAAAGAGCCCTTTTTAAAGATGAGGCATGTCTCATACATGTCAAATATCAAGTGAGAGTTCAGTTGTGATCAACAACAACAACAGTTTATTTCGTATCTTAGTACAGTTACACAATATATAATAATTAATAAAATAACTGAGACCAATAAAAAAAGAAAATTAATTCATACTGGCACGTCTGAAAATGAAATCGAGTCAGACTGCCACTAGTTTTTAAAAAAAAAGCGATCGTTCACTCAATTTCAACCTCTTTAGATGTGATCTCCGAGTTAATGATCGGATTTCGGAGCGGGCAAAGTTTTGTAACTGTGTCACTCCCCGGGTCCCACCTGTGGACACAAGATCAGAGCGCCATCTGTCTACAGATCAATTTTGAATTGGTCGGCATGTAAAAGACAGCGGTGTTCCACTTCAAGAATTTGATTTTGTAGTTACATTACGCATTAACAAAGCTGTCAACAAACAGAATAACTCAGATGGTTTATAACACAAACTTGGAGCATATTTTGAACGAAAGTAAACCTGGGAAACAAACCTGTACGAGGAGATCTCTTTGGAGTCTTGTCGTTGGAATAACGGCGCTTTTTCATCGGGAAGCATTCGGTAATGTTCATATCAGTACACCAGCAGTGTAAATAGGTTCTAGAGATACCAGGCACATCCTATTGCTGCCACTTGCTGTAGAATGAACTAAAGAATTCACGATTTTTGCAACAAATGATCAGTGCCTATCAAATTTAAAGCGAAGCAGTGGACATCGACTCAAAAACAAAATGGCGCTCATTTTTCGAATCATTGGCCTCGTTTTCATGTAGCATTTCATATTGGATGATTGAAGTGCAAATGCTTTGTTGTCATGGCAATTATGATATTGGACCCTGTCTCCAAAAATTTAAAATAAAAATAGGCCCAAAGTAATCGTTCAGAAGAATGAGGCGACTTTTGGGCATTTTAGAGAAAATTTAGACCCAGTATGAAGATATTGAAAGCAAATTTTTGGTAACTATTCAAAATATGAGAAACTCTCGACAACTTTCTGGACTTTTTTTTAGCGACTTTTGAAACAATTTTTAGCATCTTAATATCTTGTGCCTTGGCCTAACTGTGGCCAACAAGGCAACAACGACAGTCTTATAACTTCTCATCTGATAAAGAAAGTACCCAGATCGAAGAAATAGATGATCCTTATGCTGAGAAATTTAAGCATCGGGTAACTCAAAAATGATCTGGGTGATCGTACATAAAGTTGCGGTCCCGACACCGTGGAACCATCTTCCAGCACAGATTGGGAACAAGAACTTTTTGATTATATTTTTAGATTTGTCGCTTTAATTAGAATATTTGAATCGACTAACGTTTAAAGTTAATCTTTTTACACGTACACGTCACTAGAACTTTATCTTATAGTTAGCAGTTAACGCTGTTGTGGTGACCCTGCCATGTTTATGTTATTAGTTTATTCCTGATTTGTAATTATGTTGTTCCTTTCATGGCGAAGCTAATAAAATAAAATAAATAAATAATAAATTGCTATTTTTTTTCTAAATTTTATCATTAAGAGGGAGGGGGGCATGAAACTGAAAGCATAATATAAGTTAATAAATTAGTGACGACCAGTGCTCATCTCTTCATGCAATGATACTACTGTCAAAACCAATCAGTGCATGAAATCGTGTTAATACATGTATGCGCGGTAGACCTTGTTTTGCTTCAGTGCATTCCGTTTTAAGCACAATTCTTTGAACCTGTATTCATCGCAACATCTCGACAGCTCCAGTGAAACAGCTCAACCGGCTGATTTCAGAAACGGAGACTGTGAATACTACAGTTATTCTATTGCTAAGTGCTGCAAAACTGACTTGACCGCGGAATTTGATTGAATTTGAATATTAGTGATATAAAATACTATGTTAGCCTTGCTGCCAAACTTGCTCGAAAGTGTCACGAGCCAACTGACGTGCATTCTTCTTTTCATGACATTCTGGGCAGCTTATTGGCTTGGTACGAACAATTTCTCTCTCACAGCAAAACTCAATCTCCCAGGACCCAAGCCGCTTCCATATCTTGGCAATTTGCTTGATATCAGTAAACGTGGTGGGATTCATAAAGCTCTCTTGGAGTACACCAGAGAATATGGCAAAGTGTTTATTATTTACCAAGGCAGAATTCCTTCCATAGTTGTAACTGATCCCGAGATCTTACGACACATCCTTGTTAAAGATTTTACCACCTTTCGTAACCGCTACCCGCCGTTCAACCCGCCGCCTCCACTGGATTCGGGATTGTTCTTCGCCAAAGACGAACAGTGGAAGCGAATACGTACAACGTTAACACCATCGTTCAGCGGTTTTAAAATCAAGCAAATGGTATCATTGATTGAGGACGCTTGCGACATTATGGTGAAGAAACTTAGAGAGGATATCTCCGATACTGGTGAGTACTCAAGAGATAGTTCCAGTTATACGGCAATACTAGATTGTTTGGGATATTCATTTCAAGAAAAAATTTATTAGCAACTCTAAACCAGCGTCCAAATTATCTATCCATTACTCTGGCCCAAACGAGCTGCACTGTTATTGTTTATTGGAGGTCGATCCGCGTGACAATCACATGACCTGTTTCTTTTTAGAATGCCTACCCTGGGACCAAAAGTCGCCGTAACTTAAGGCGACTTACAGCGACTTAAAGTGACTTAAGGCGACTTAAGGAAAAATCATCCCCAAAACCTGGGAGACTTTGTGCGACTGAAGGATAAACCATCCCCCAAACCTAGGCAACTTCGTGCGACTTAAGGCGATTTAAGGCGACTTCAGGAGAAATCATCTCCCAAACTTGGGCGACTTTGCGCGACTTAAGACGACTTAAGACGACTTAAGACGACTTTGGGTTCCAGAGTAGGCCTTTTAGAGATGCTGCTGGGAAAGCATTGAACTGTAACATATTGTATTATAAAGAATAGCATAATATAGTATGGCATAGCATAGCATAGCATAGCATAGCATAGCATAGCATAGCATAGCATAGCATAGCATAGCATAGC
>JANRMR010135255.1:0-11110 GCA_025434825.1 Bergia sp. 'catenularis' | reverse complement strand
AGACCACGTTGAACGAGTTGGATTGGTTCAATCCTCTCTTCCAACATCATCCAACATTATTTCAAGAAACATTTTGGATCCATTTGGACACCTTGTGTGGATTGTTTTAGACCACGTTGAACGAGTTGGATTGGTTCAATCTTCTCTTCTAACATCATCCAACATTGTTTCAAGAAACATTTTGGGTCCATTTGGACACCTTGTGTGGATTGTGTTAGACCACGTTGGACGAGTTGGATTGGTTCAATCTTCTCTTCCAACATCATCCAACATTATTTCAAGAAACATTTTGGGTCCATTTGGACACCTTGTCGGATTGTGTTAGACCACGTTGGACGAGTTGGATTGGTTCAATCTTCTCTTCTAACATCATCCAGCATCAAGCAAATGCTCTACTAATAACTATTTTTCTTAGAATAAAAACCCAGGTCATAATAATTATAACCAGTTTTAATTGGTTGTTTAATAGAGAAAGGCACTTTTTAAAATACTTCTGTTCGTGGCACATCTTCAAGTTGTTACCAATACACATTTCTCTTCCAAAGCACCGTCAAGAAGCAATCACATAATGCATAGCATTGCACTTATTTTTTAGAGTTACTATAAAATATGAAGAAACAATACTTGGAGATAGTTTAAATGTAATTAGAAGCGCAGTTCAATTTTATTTTACAAGACTCTTGCCTCCAGTTTCTTGTACTTCTGGGAACGTGTAATTTCCCTAACTTCCATCAAGGTTCGTGCCTTCTATGGTTTGGCCCAGAGCCCCACTATTCACTTGTGTCACCCCACACTTTTTCCCATTCCACTGCATGCCCTTAGTTGAAACTTTCGTTGATGTCGTCTTACTTTAACGCTTTCATATAATCTATAATTTTATATAGGAAATGTAATCAGAGCAGCAATATTATTATTATCATTTGTTATTATTATTTATTGTTATTATTATTTGTTGTTATTATTATTATTATTTTTTATTATTATTACTTTTTATTATTATTTCTATTACCAGTAATATTATGATGATAATTTGTTTCACAAACTTGCAGTGATGAGTACGAGGTTGTTTCACATTCAGATGATGCATTCGCTCCCGTTGGGTTTCTACATTTCAAATCCATGCATCTCGAGGAGAAACAGGAGGTTTGTACAGATAACTAGGCCCCAGATAAATGGCATACATTGCCGAATTTCTCACATACAGAAAATCAAATATCAACCCGAAAGGTTGTATTTGGATCTGCATCTTAAAGGGGCAGTTTCACGGTTGTTTCATTCAAAACTGCTGCTTTCCAAAACTATAGTTCCTTTCATTTTTATTCACAGTATATTGATCAATATAATATTGACAAAGAAACCCTTTAACGAATAGAATTGTCAAGGATCGAGCATTTTGGCGCTGTAGTACGTAAGTCAATAATTTATCCTACGGGTCAACACTAAATTCGCTCCAGCACTCATAACTGTAATCCGTTTCAATCGTCCACGAAATGAAGCCATCCACACCGTATTTGTAACGTTGAAGGTAGAATGGTGCTTGAACTATTCGTAGCATCCATTATTTTGTATTTATAAGGTTTTTTTGCCGAGGGATGGAAAGATTGTGCAATCATACCGTGAAACAGCCCCTTTTATCATTCGAAGCAAAAATTTTCTTTTATCGATAGACAATTTATTTAAAATTCAGTTTAGGTTTATTTATTTATTTATTTACTATTTGCAGTACTATTCATAGAAATACATAGTCTGATCGATACGGAAGGTTTGGTTTAAAACTGACGTTTGGTGCGTTAACCATTTGTTAGAACAAATTTGAAAATACAAGCGCGAATTACATCCCGCGCCGGTTGACTGTGGTCTTTTAACAAAGAGTTACTTGGGGATTAAAACAACATAACAGCCAGGGCTGTGACTCGGAGAATGGGAAAAAATCCCCAATTTATAGTCAATTTAGTTTTGATACTTGTTGCACGAGTAGAAATCTATATACTTGGACCACACCAATACAGTATTTGGTTCTCGGGTGCGATCACTGTGCAGTGACCGAGGCCTCCAGACCAATACATTTTTTTCCTTGCAGAATCAATTTTTAGAGAATCGGCCATGGTTGGTTGGAAAAAGGGGGAAATAAAGAAATTTCAGTTCCGCAATAATATTTTCAGTTTAGTTCAGTTCAGTTATGTTTTCAGTTCAATTCAGTTTCAGTTTTGGTTCGGAAATCATACTTTTCGTTTTTCCTCCACAGGCAATTGGCAGTAACATTGAGGAGAGAGTCCGTGGTCTGCCTGTGTGTTTCACGGGGGACCCAGTGGAACCTGTTCCTGCAGATATTCAAGTTAAAGTAAGTTTAAGGAGTTGTTGGTATTTTGTTTGTACCTTTTTCACACTTGTGAATGTCAGTGGAAAAGAAAAAAATTAATTGGACAGTTGCACGGTTTATATAATACATAAAGTATATTGATCACGGAAAGAAACCCTTTTAACAAACTAAAATGTCAATGATCCATGCATTTTGGCGCCTTGTAACGCAGTTGCAAAGAAAAGATTGCAAAATCATACCATGAAACAGCATTAAGTTTATTGTAATGAAAAGTCACCCCAGATGTTGAGAGTTGTCGAATTACAGTTGTATCGCTGTGAATTCCTTTGTTGTAAAAATTTCTTGCACGGGGAAAGTTTTATTACAGGGGAGAGGGTAGGTTTTAGAAGCCTCGCATTTGAAAGTGTGGGCTATAGCTGGAATTCCAGAGGGGTGCCCAAGGGATAGCAAACAAAACATGTGTGGGGGAGGTGCGAAAATTTTTCTGAAACTACACAATATTTTTTTTTTAACATTTTATCATTACGGCGGACACTTATTAGGTAGACTTCATTGTGTTTGAGCATTTGTTGTTTGTTACTATGTTTTTTTGTTGGGTCATTTCTGTTGTCCAAAAATATGCTTGAGGGACAACTTTTCTTTAATTTTTCAAATCTTTATAAATGTTTGGAAATGCTGGAGAGTTTCATGTGAGCAAAGAAAGTGTTTTATTCAACGTAAGTGAAATATTTTAATGGCAGCTCAGTCAGTACGAGCTTTATCCAATAGCAAATATAGTGAATTTTGAACTTGCAGTCCATTTAAGTATTAAATTCAATATAAAGTTTAACTTGAGTGTACTCAGCACCTCGTAGATAGCATTTGCACGGCAAAGGTTGTGGAATAGGCATGATATTCATTTTTCCTTTTTTACATTTTAAGATCATGATAAATTGACCTTAAATTATTTTGATACAAAGACAGACACTGATACTACAACAGAAGAGAGGGATACTCCGGTACTTGATATACTGCAGTTACCAGCAACGCAGGGCCGTATAAAAGGTATCTTAAACTATGCTCAGCCAATTTAACCTAAAGATGGGGCAGTCATGGTAATGAGCAAGCTATGTCTCTCTTTCTCTATGCTATCGAGGTCTGGGGATGTGCGTTTCAAGACAAATACATCAGTCGTTTCGATAGGTTCTGTAAACGTTCATTAAGATTTGGATACACATCAAAACGTATATCATTTAATAACATCATTGCTGAGAGAGATAGGTCGCTGTGGAACAAATTAAAAAACAACCCTGATCATTGCCTTCAGGACCTACTCCCGAAAAGCAGACGAAGTAAAATCCTCCGTACTCGTAGCCATGAGTATATATTGCCACAAGTTCGAACAGAACGTTTTAAACGTAGTTTTATAAATAGATGTCTTTCTAATTTCTAATTTTTAAACTCATTGAAAAATTTGTAAATCCGCACGTTTGTTGTTGATTGTTCTATAATAAAGATCATTATTATTATTATTATTATTATTATTAAGCTAGTGACGTATGACGGATTCCTTCAATAAACAAAGAAAGAAAAATCATTAACCTTGAGTTTTGTTACTTACAAGAGTTTCGATCGGGTTGGACGCTTCAAGATTTTAAAAGATTGTTTACCACTTCCACTTTATTCCACTGAGAATCCACTAAACTTACCTATTTCCGCGCAAGAAAGAAATTGCGAAAACTGAAATCTGAGGTGCATAAACTTATCTTAGCTAACCGAAGCGGAACTCACCGTTAAAGATCATCCTCCTGTTTTCTTTCAGTTTTTTTTTTCAGGGAATTCCGTTCTTTTTGAAGAAATCCGTCTCATGCTACAAGCATGCACTTTACCTTATTTGAGGCAATTTAACTGGATCAGGCCGGGAATCATGCTACTGAAATTTTAAGTTAGCACTTTCAAAGGCAAGATTTTGTGTTCATAAATCTTTTGGAAGTTCTGACTTCTCCCTTCTCTGTTGAAAGAGATTGTGAAATTTACGTTTTTAGTTAATGCAGTTTACACTGCTATAGATCCGCAGATTTCTCTATTGCTGTGGCTGTCCATTAAAATCTTCTACTACTGCTCTCGTGCTAAGTTGTTACGTGCTGCACTATAGTTAATTTGGTTACTCTTCTTGTAAAACAGTCCACTTCCAGGCGGTTGGACGTCTGTTAACCAATCATCAAGTGCTGTTTTGCCTACAAGGCACACGTCCCAGAAGGCGTCGCGAGATTAGGAACTAGCGCCGGACGATACGCTGAAGAAACGAATTTCATAAAATACACTATAAATAGACAAGTTTTGGTAATTATAATTCAAGAAAGGAGTTGTTTGTTAGGCAATTTACAACTCAAGATGATGAATGTATCAAATTACAATAAGTTTTTAATCTACTGTGCGCAAGGGTTTTTGGTATACTGCCATATATGATCAATAACAGTTCACTCAGGCGTTCCCAGTACGCAACCGCCAGTCCGCCGCTAAGTATTAAGAGCTTTTCGTTGTTAATAGTATAGACGTTGAGGTCGTGTTTATCACACGTGATGAGTTTCATTCCATATACGACTTCCGTACCACTGAGTCCACAGTAATTGATGGAGGCAGTTGTGGAGTCCATGTCTCTTATCATTACTTTCTGTAGTTCGTTTGTAAATTAGTTTTTTCTTCATTACGTGACGAAACTAAATAAAAAATGTCCATAGTATTGATTTAAGATTCGGAGCACTGCAGTCGTTTTTAGAATTGCACAAGCTGTGCATACAGGAAACCTTTGCACTGCAAAAAGTGTCAAATGACGAGCAGCTAAATTCTCATTACTTATCCTGATATATTTTTTATTAAGAAGTTTGGAGAAATTTGTATTTTATCTTGGCTAATTTGGAGTGGATGATCATTACCTTATTCTCAGAAGTAATCAACTACTGCAAGCAAGAAGAAGGTAGAAGAACCAGGTTTCTTTTTTTATGTAAAAACGAGGAACGTTACTGTTCTTGCAGAAAAGATGATCAGAGTAAGCAGATGTGGCAGATATCTGTGGATTGAAGATATCAAAGGATATTTCACGGATGGAAATAGTATTGAAGAAGTCACAAAAATGGTCATGGACAAACTCTCAGGTGTGTGGAAATGTTTTGCTTTGTACATTTGCTCGCTTTTCTTATGCTGTCACCATAATTATAGCATATCTGTTATAACATGTTGTATGAAAGTAATGTTACACTATGTTGTGTAAAGTCATCCTCAGAGATCCATAGATGGTCTACGATTGAGCACGAGACGTTTCTTCTTTTCTCTCCAGGGCTCTTTAGATTAAAATATTGTAACGTGTGTGTTATCTTTTCTTGTGCTATATTATTTCGTTGTAAGATGTTCCAGAAGTTTTATAAGTGCTATCTCAGTGTTTTTGTTTACATCCAATTCAAACATTGTTGCAGTTTGATCGCCTAAAATATAACATACGGCTATTTAAATTTAGGTTGACTTAGTAAAAAGCCCAACGATAATACCAAAACCCGAAGGTATTGTGGGAGCTTTAAATCTCTAAAATTTGAAGATTTCTGCTGAAGTCGTAAGTAGCTTTGGTAGTACACCTTGCCGTATAATAGTGGTCTTCCGCTGGCGTACAATTTGGTCTTGGTATATCATCTTGCTCTTCAGGCTTTGCGCTTTCCAAAGGTCACCTTTTTAAAATAGCTGTATTCAACCCAGGGAAATTCTGGGAACACCTCAATGATACTCAATAAACTACTTCCTTCTTAGTATGTATGAACGTGTTGGGCTAATGCGGACGCAATTGATAAGTGTGAATATCTTACGGAATACCCGCACACCAATCAGTACTCCATTGCTCAGGTGTTCCCGGCCCAGAATTCCATCAGGCCGTATATTTCATTTCATTTTATATTTTGAAAGAGAAAACTTTCTTGAGTCAAGCTTATGATTATGATTATTATTATTATCATTATCATTATCATCATCAGTATCAATGTTAAAAATATTATTTGTAAACAGGCATTTTTTACCATTTCAGAATTGGTGTATTGCTTCATATTTTATTGTGACTTGCTTACCAAGGGAATCATGCCAAATAAATAAATAAGTATATAGAAATAAATAAATATTAAAATTAATTTACTTATTTATTTATTTTATATATAAAATGGCATACCACACTGCTTTATTTGTTATACTTGTTTGCTACTACTATCTTGATGATGCTTACCTTACCTTTTTTCTCAGAAAAATTAGCAAGTGAGAAGACCTGTTTGTCACAAGCCCTGATGGTTCATCTGGGAGTGAAGAACATGAGCGACTTCGCCAGAGTCAACTCCATTTACAGGAAGTACCTACAGCTTAACCCACCAGCCAGGTAATACACGGTGCTCTTCTCTGGAGAGGAACATGAAGTAACTGCTCTCGCTCATTATCTGTATTTGTATTTGGTCAAAAACCCAATTTTTGTCCCAAGTCAAGTGGCTCATGAGGCCCACGTCCCGTTAACGTATGTGTAAAGCAGATGAGAGTTCGTTACCCGCCGGGACGGGACACTCATCCATCGAAAGTTAGACTCCGACAGAAGCTGGTACTCATTTATACAGCTGTTCGACTGTGGAAAGTCGAGTAAAGTGTCTTGCCCCAGGACACAACACAGTTGTCGGACCGTAGCTCGTAACTCACAGCCATGGGGTTATGACTCAGACACGTTAAATCACTCGTTCACTGCGTTTGATCCCTGCAAATATTTGTCAAGTGCTCTATTATTCCTTTGAATCAAAATGGTACTGTAAAATCAAGGTAGTTAACGAGAACATATAATATTTTTGGTTCAAAAACAAGATGCAGATATATGAAACAGTAGTTAACAAGGAGTTGCATTAGTCCCTATTTGCAACCAAGATACAAAACGTTTTGTGCACTTTCCAATTTTTTCTGAAGACTTCCCAACCTTTACATATTTGACTCCACACCAAAGTCATATAACATACTTACTGACTGAGAAAGTTCGTGCCGTCCTGAGTATTATTTGGCTCTCACTCATGAAATACGTGTGCTCGGCCCTTACGCCAGTGACCTCGAGCCAAATATTGTCCAGTCCTTCCACTCCGTCAATAAGTACATATTATTTCACTGCACTTGTTTTAGATATTGTGCTCACAAGAAATAATGTTCGACCCAGTGCACTGAAATGAGAGGATATCCATCGAATAAATTGTATTTTACCAGTACTACATATTTTACCAAGAAGAACTGTAGAGAGATTAACGCCATTTAAATGCTGTCATTTAGAGCTTGTATTGAACTGGATCTTCCCGAGGAAGCTGTGCTACAGCTGGACTGTTTGGCGTATTGTCCTGGGTTGGATGAGGCAGCGTGTGAGCACCACAGGGAGGCCATGCATGTGCAAAGCATTTCACACTGGGCTCCAGCTAACATTGGTCCTTACAGTCAGGCTGTGAAGGTGAGCAAGTTATGGTATAACTACGGAGAACCAAGGGCCACCGATGATTGGAATGGCGAAAGTTGTGCTGTTGAATAATAGAGACAATGATAAATATGATAATAACGACGACGACGACGACGACGACGACGATGATGATGATGATGATGATGATGATGACGATAAGGTTGTGCTTTTTAAGGAATCTAAGTTTTATGGCTGTCCTTATGATTTATCGATGAAGTTCTTATTCTTACTTCCCCAGGTCGGTGCTGTCACGCACGTGTCCGGATGTATTGCGTTACAGCCTGCTACTATGACAATGGTCGAGGGAGGAATTGGAATGCAATCACTTTTGTCACTGAGGCATGTCGACAGAGTAATTACTGCGTTTACTCCAGGATCCTCACTTGCGAACGTGCTGCAAGGCTTCTGTTATGTTACGTCGACAAGTAGCATTCCTGCAGCGAGGGAGGCTTGGAGTAGTGCATGGCTCTCTAAGGTAAAAAGGTCTTCTGCTATCATGGGAGAAAACTAAATGTTTTGATTTTGTTGATACAAGTTAGTTTGGTAGTATATTGAAGCTTTGATCTTTTTAAATCTTTGAATTACGTTTAATTGGCCTTAAACTATGTATAAAGGTTCAGTTAAATTTAATTAGATTCTTTCCAAATTAATTCCCTTAGTCTTGTATTTCTCGATGCATTTGTCTTTCGTGTTTGTGATTAACTTACCATAAACTTTAATATTTTGGCAATTTGTGATTCATCGAAACGTCATTCACAATTTTTATCACTAACTTTTATTCTCAATTGTTTATCTAAAGCTTCCGTTATTAGAATTTGTGATTTAAAAGTTAATAGTTCTCTTTAGTTTTTAGTTAGGGACGAGCCACTTGATCTCACGCTGCAAAGGTATAAAGAGAATGTATGGAAAACCGAAATAGAAAGTTTGGGTTGGAGAAAAACTTGCACAGAAATTATTCTTCCACTCCCCTCCCCTCACGAGATCAAATGGTCCGTCCCTTAGAATTCTTGAAAGCGAACATGTTGGTCGAACAGTAATCTTAAAGTACTTACCCATAAAACTTTAAAGGAACATTTAGATTGAGGTTATGATAAAACTAACCCCAATTGTGCTGCCATATTTTTACCAGTCAGTCTGTTTGAAAGCTATATTTTTTGCTGAGTACCTTTTCAAGCATCAGTCATGTCCAGTCGGCCCGGGAGAAGTGCTTGCGGCCTTTGTTGATGTTAAGGTCAAGACGCGCGCGTGTAATTCTCGCCAAAAGTTTTAATATTCCCGCGCTCTTGTCTTCCGCTGCTCTAATCCGCAGTGCCAGTCAAACCAGAACTAGCATCTATCGTGTTCGGTCTGCTCGGGAGAATTGTTTCTGGTTGATTGCAAGGTCAACGCGCACGCGTGTAATTTAATTCCCGCCAAGAGTTTTAATATTCCCGCGCTCTTGTCGTCTGCTGCTCAAATCCGCAGTGCCAGTCTAAACAGAACTAGCATCTATTATGTTCGGTCTGCTCGGGAGAAATGTTTCTAGTTGATTGAAAGGTCAAGACGCGCGCGTGTAATTTAATTCCCGCCAAAAGTTTTAATATTCCCGCGTTCTTGTCGTCTGCTGCTCTAATCCGCAGTGCCAGTCTAAACGGAACTAGCATCTATCGTGTTCGGTCTGCTCGGGAGAATTGTTTCTGGTCAAGACGCGCGCGTGTATTTTCCCGTGAAACTCATAATATTCGCGCGCTCTTGCAGTCCGGAAAGAAAAAAAAGCGAGGCTGTTCTAATCCACAAGCGCTAGCAGGGCCAGAGTAACCGGAACTAGCTCCTAGAGCTGTCTTGCTCCATTTGAGAAGTCTTTTGTCAGACCAGCCAGAACCAATAGCTTGAACTGAAAGCGACCAAACTCGGTGATTTTCAAATATTCATAAGAACATAAATTGTTCTGTTTGAAGAAACATGTAATGCCAAATGTCTCTTATCTTTTTCAACAAAAGCAAACCAAAGAATTTTTGTTGAATAGATTTTAGTGCAACCAGGCAAGCCTATAGGCGGATTTCAGTTGACGTAATGTTTACAAACAAACCTTTTCAAATTCAAACACTTTCGAGACATGAAACAAAGAAACCTTTGTTTAAAACAGCTAATCAGGAGCTGGTAGGCTCATTAATAACAATAAGTGAAATCCGCCTATAGACACACAATATTATTTGTATATTTGTCTTTCTAAGCCAACTGAGAACAAGATTCAGTAAACCATCCTTTAGCCAGTTTAGGTTTGACTCAAAAGGTGTTGGTTTAAGACCCTTCGTTTGATTCGGCGAGAAACAAAACCAGTAGGCGTATGGGTTTACAGGTTTTGGTGTTCACACTAATATAAAAGTTACTTTGGTTTTGAAGGAAAATACTTTTGAAGAATAAAATTTAATGGAGTAGTTTCGTACAGAATTGTTTCTTTGCCGCGCTGTACTGTAGCAAGGAGCAAGGTTGAAGAAGGATTAGGAAACATCAGTAATTGGGACGATGACTTGGAAAAACCCCCAAGGGGGTCCGGTCACGTGGTTTGCCGGAAAATATTTTAACTTAGAACAATTCTGCCATAGATTTTCCAGCGATGTGTTGCCTAACGTTTTCGGTGTTTTGATGTTACTTGTCAAGTTGTTTCCAAACTGGTAGGAGTAATGTAAGTGCGGTTTAAAAAGGGGTTTCTTTGAATTGTATTCCTGACCCCAACTAAATTCTTCACCTGCCAATTCATCACCCATGTTGAGGTGTTGTTGGTCGAGTTTGCCTCTTTTTCGTCGCATTTAATTTTACTGCTCAGATGCCCCTGGGGGCACCAAGGAGCGAGGAAAAACGACCAGTACTAGTCTAAGGTGTCCTGAGCTACATTTGGTGAACATCAAGATATCATAGACTGTGGCTAACAATAAACTGTTTTCGTTTTAGACAAAAGAATCAGATTCGTGTCGAGGTTTGATGTCCTACATAGTGGTACCCGCCCTGCCTCGTGATGCTCTGGTTGAGTGGCAAGTGATCTCTCACAGTAATCCGGCAGACTGGCAGTGTGAGTGTTTCAAACTGTATTCTCAGATACTCTATGACCTATTATTATGTACACACTCACTAGATCATGGTAAGAGAGCTCTTTTATTCGTTTCTCTGTTACTATTCTTTCAGTTCATATCCTACTTGAGGATAAAAGTTTGCTGAACCAGCCGAGGAAAAAATTATGGCTCTACCAGCTGGACAACAAAATATAAAAAACTGCTATATATGATTTTAGTAAAAATGTAATGTGTTCTGTTGCAAGTCCCTTAATCCAA
>JANRMR010134811.1:0-12771 GCA_025434825.1 Bergia sp. 'catenularis' | reverse complement strand
TAGGTAGATTAGATAGCTATTCTTGTAAGTGCTGTAAGTGGAATACGTCTGTATATTCCACAATTTTTTCGAATAAAGACTATTATTATTATTATTATGTAGTATAATGTAATGTAATAAAATGTACTGTAATGCAATGTAACGTAATGTAATGTAATGTAATGTAATGTACCGTAATGCACCGTAATGCAATGTGATGTGATGTAATGTAATGTAATGTAATGTCAGGTAATGTATTGTAATGTAATGTAAAATAATGTAATGTAATGTAATGTAATGTAATGTAATGTAATGTAATGTAATGTAATGTAATGTAATGTAATGTAAAATAATGTAATGTTAACTAGTTTTCATAAGTGTGACAAAATACGTAGTTGCATTACCGGTCTGTTCCACAGTGACTTCCTCACCACCAGTAGTTGACATGGTTGAGGGTGGCATTGATTCTCTTGGTTCTGAAGTAAGAGATATTGTTAATTAAGCTACATATATTATAGCACCAACAGCCAACAGATATACAATATCTCACGCAGAAGCTTGTTTCATAGCTTAGCAGATGGTGCTGGGATAAAGGAGGGAGTTGAACTTGGTTTGGTATACATTGCAACTAAAACAAATAGAAACATTTGAAGTGATTATTAATAGTTTGTTAAAGATATAGTTATTATAATAGAGTAAATGTTGTATAAAAGGACTTTGCTTTGGTGTTACTGAAATGTTATTGAGTTACCGTTTTGTCCTGTAGTGGCTTCTATAACACCAGTTGTTGACATGACAGAAGATGGCGTTGCTGTTTTCGGTTCTGAAGTAAAATATATTTGAAACGTTTTCTTAACATAAGATCGATTGATTATATCACCAACAGTATGTAAACTTAAATATTAAATAGCTCAAGCAAATCCCATTTCACGGCTTGCTGGATGTACGCTGGGGCTGAGACAGCAGTTGAACGTGCAGCTAAACAGGAAGAAAAAGTCTCAATTGGAGTAAAACAAACCAAAAGTGGTAACAGTTGAGTAAGAAATGATGCCATCTGACATAAAATAATAAGTTGTCTGTCTGTCTGTCTGTTTGTTTGTTTGTTTATTTGTATGTCTGTCTGTCCACGTTCCTGCCTGCTTTTCTAAAATGTTTTTACATAGTAAGTTTTCATTCATGATAGCATGCTTGATATACTTATTTCAATACAACTAATAAGTATTTTGAAAAAGGGCTTTGTATTGTTGAAGCCCAATTACACGAGGTAATTTTTCTAGGAACTCGCAATGCAACACCTTTGCGAAGCAAGTTGCAAGTAAAATTGCAGGTTTAATACTACCTTCTGCAGCTTGGTCTGCAACGAAAAGCTGCAAAGCAAGTTGAAGAAAGAGTAAAACAATCTTTTACTTTTCACGAAATTGCAAAGCCAGTTTTAGCGCCAACTTCTCTCCTGCCACTTGAAATGCTCTGCTGTTGTGAGAGTTGCATAGCAAATTGCAAGAAAAAATTGCCTCATGTAACTTGGTTTTGACTGTTTTTGTGCAGTGTAGAGTAATATACTGAGTTTGATGAACTTAATAAAACAAATTGTATTGTTTTGTATGTAACACCATGGGTGACAAATTACTCCTTAATTTTGACGCGAAATTTCAGCGGTAATTTATAATTAGTGTAGTGTAGTAATAATAGGCTTTATTGTCACGATATGAAAACATTTTACGTATTGCGAAAGTGTGACAAAGTATATACTAGTGCACACACAAAAAGAGAAATTACAATACATATTATGATACAACAAATATAGAACAACAGGAATAATAACTTTAATATATGAATGATATAATATATGTTGTTTGTATATTTGATCAAATTTCCACGAGTTTAGTAGTTCTTCTCTTTGAAATGCACTTGCGAATGTAATTGGTTACGAGAATCGTTGTACTTTGATTCTTTGATGTGAATATAGCCCTTATTAAATTTATTTTACCATTTGAATTTGTCCAGCATTCTTGTTTCATTTTGCAAAAATATTTCGCAAAAGTCAGTATACTAAGGGCATTTGAAAAGTAGTTGAATTTCGTCCTTTATGTCATTAATATTACAAAATTTACATAAGCCATTTTCTTGAGGGAGTACAGTTTCAATAAACAAAGTATGATTGCTTGTTATAAATTTCAAGTAGTCTCTTTTTTGGCATAAAAAAATTAATCTTCACCTCGTTGAAAAATTGGTCTTCTGTGAATTCCTGTTTAGTTTAACTAAATAAAAAAAATATCTAGTTAAAGTTTCAGTTTTAGCTTTCCAATAGTCAGAATATTTGCGTAGAAGTGGTGCAAAAGTGTCATTATTAACACTGTGTGCAATATTTTATTCATTGCATACAGAATCACAAAATTTCAGAAACTGTTGTAAATTGTCCATATATGAGTTTAATTTCATGCATGATATGCAAGGACTGCTTGATAACAGAATTCTCATCTTTTTCATTTAGTCATTGATAGAATCCTAATATGGAAAATTCGCCATTCTACAAAACATCTTACAAAATCACAGATGCACTTTTTGTATTGGTGTTTTGTCCCACTTTTCAAAATCTAGTTTTATGTAGGCTCCTCAGACTTTAAATCCGTAATTCAAAATTGGCTGAACGACAGCTTCAAACATTCTTCGTGCTGAACGCAAAGGAAGCATCGAGAAGATAACATGTTTTTGTATTTTGAAAAGGGCATTTAATACTTTTCAGCCAAAATTTTCTGAGCTGTTGTAAAAGTTCCTGAAGATGTGATTTTTATACACAGTTTCTATTGGGGTTGTATTTATAAAAACGAAAGGTTTTGGGACTTTTACCAGATTTCAGAAAGATAAAGATTTTATTCTTTTTATAATTAACATCTAAGAGCCACTTCGTGTTAAAACTCTCAAGTATACGTAAGCCTTTCCCTAGTCCTTTTTAGATAATGATAAAATAACTAAGTCATCGGCATAAAGTAGGCTATTTTAAATATATAATTTTGTTTCATTTGGGAGGGTGAATGAATCAGTTTCGCTCACAATAGCAGTTCATTCATAAAATGGTTAAATAAAAAGTACTTGTATATACCCATATGTCACTCCACGGTGATATGAAAAAGAGTGAGCTCTATTTGTAACTCACTAGAATTTATGGCACTAGTACTTCCCGTGTACAAGTATTTTTTTTTTTATCAAATCATAGATTTTACCCTGGATACGTTAACTCAAAATGCGATGAAATAAGCCTTCATGCCAGACGCTATTGAATGCTTTCTTAAAATTAAAAGAGTATTTATATCATTTTTGTTTATGGAGATGTAAATATTTTTCAATTAGAGCACGTAACGTAATCATGTGATCCAAAGTTCTATTATCTCTTAAAAAGCCAATTTGTGATGAGTGAAGTAATCTTTTGTTATCGGCAAACTCAAGTAGTATTTCATTTAGGATTGAAGAAAACAATTTTCCTAAGCAGCTCCAAACACCGATTTATCTCCAGATTTGAAGGTAGGAGTGATAATGCCTCAGAACCTACCTGCTTTTGCATCCTTTTTGCAAACGTATGCCTTGTAAAAATGACTGCACCGACCATCATTGTAAAGACCAAGTTTTTGAGTACCGCTGAAAAATGTTCCACAATTCTCACTCCTCCCACCGTTTGGTTCTCCTTGCAGCCATTTTTTAAAATTGACCACAGAGCCATCCTGAAATGTCCATACCCCCTCGGCTGCTTGGTCACTCATTCCCATTCTGAAGAAAGGCAAGAGATTAACTATATAAACAGAATAGTTGTGTAAGGTGTCCTAATGATTTGTCCATGGTTTAGTTTTTCATGTAAAGTTGTTTCAGTTGCTAATTATAAAGTACTTAATGATTAACAGTAAAGGTATCGTGGCTCTACTGAAAAGGATCTCGAACTTTCCAGTTGTTATGTATTCATGTATTGATGTTGTATGCCGCTAGTCATAAAGCCTGCAGGCAATAAAAGCACCATCCAACATGGCGTCACTAGAGTTAGGTATATAATACCAATAACATATATACGAGTGAAAATGGATTTTTCTACGTGGCTGCATATAATAATTAAAATGAAAAGGTGAAAAACTGTTTGCTCTTTGTGGCATCTTGACACGAGTAGATTCTTCAGTTTGCAAGATCCATTTGTACGAACGACATCAACAATGGATATAATAACAATATAGCCAATATTTCTGATTTACAACTCTTTGTTCTTTATTTCAAAATCGCAGACGCGACAACAGAAACTTTAATTCAGTCTTTAAGGCGAATTGAAATTATTAACGACTTTCATCGAGTAAATGAAGCGTGTGTTCTTCTGTAGCAAAACTCTCAGGAGCCGTCGCACAAAGGTTTTATAGGCCTGAGACTTTGCATCTTGTAAACATCCTACCAGGATCGCACGTAGCAGGCTTAGTGTTCTGTTTGCCTTTTTGAGTATAGTATCACTGCAGTGTTTGCTTCAAGGCAAGTTAGTGGAAATACAGTTGACTCCTGTTAACTCAAACCTTCAAGGAAAATGGAGAAAAGTTTGAGTTCTCGAGAGTTCGAGTTATCGAGGATAAAAGTATAAAGAACTTGATCCGAAAGGAAAGCAAAGCTACTTCGAGTGAGCGCGAGGTTCGAGTTACCGCAGGTTCGACTTAACGGGAGTAATCTGTAGTGACAACAAGGTACTTTGTTGAATGAGTACTTGTAATAGAATGGCCATTTAGGAGGTAGGAATAAGTAGAGGGGACTTCTTATAGGTAATACTTAGATGGTAGCATTTGGACACATTGAAATCGAGTTGCCAACATCGAGTCTGCGAGGAGAGGTGGTCCAAGTCTTTTGGTAGCTGTTGGATGTTCATATTGGCCATTGATCTCTCTTTACACCACACAGTCATCAGCAACGATGCTAGGTTCAACATCTGAAACAATGTCATTTATGTAGAGGAGAAAGAGGACTGGACCTAAGATAGACTCTCGGGGGATTCCGGAGGTCACAGATTTTGAGGTAGAATGAGCACCACTAACTGACACGGATGCCTTTGTCCATTTGTTTTTTTTACCTCAGATACCATAATAGTCCAATTTGGTTAACAAGCGTCCATGTGATACTGAGTCAAATGCTTTACTACCTCTAGGAGAATTACATCAGTTTGGTTTCTATGGTTAAGAGTAGAGACCCTGTTGTGGATAGATGTAATTAATTGGGTTTTGCATTAGTATAACTTTTTTCTGAATCCATGTTGCTCATTAATAATAATGTTATTACTGGCCAAACGTTTTACCATATTGGCTGAAAACTATATACTCCATTACTTTGCAAGGAAATACGTGTCAGCGTTATTGGTCAATAATTTGAAGGATTCGGCTTTAGGTTTTTCTTATGGACAGCTGTGACTAGAGCTATGGTATTGAAAGATCGACGCCTTGCTAAACGTTCTAAACAAAGAAGATTGTCCTATATCAGTTCGTGTTAAGCCTAAACGGCTACCATCTTGTGTTCCCAATGCTCTTGATGCTTCGTAGAGTACTAACGATAGAGTCCCATGTTACAGATGGTACTGTGGTTTTGTCAAGTTATTGTTGAAATATGCAGTAAAGACATGGTGATGTTTGCTCTGCTATTTCTTTAAGAACGCGTGCGGGTATTTCATCTGGTTCAGAAACTTTATCAATGTTCAGTTCGGATAGTTGTTTAGCTTCTCCTTGCAGATAAATCTTTAAGTCAGCTATGTCGTCTAGTTAGCTAACGACGTAAGAATAATCACTTACTTCTTCTGCAAACAAATCTTACGTCGTGTCTGTTGATCTAACTGTCCCGTGAGACTGGCTCCATCATTATCTAGTAATATTAATAGCTACACTTTTAGTAAATAAACCATAACATGCAGAAGGTATGCACTAACCTGTACTGTCCGTTATTTTGACGCGCGTTGTTTCTAACAAAATTCCACTCTTCCTCGTCTCGGATGTCAACCAGGTGTGCCCCTAGGCTGTTGCACCTTCTCACTGCAGTGTCCCAGTCATTAGGCTTTGAGTGTTGGAAGAAATAACACGAACTGCGAAAAAGCAGCCACGAAGAGTCCGGGCATGGGCCAGATGCTATGGAAAAATCTATCAAAGAAAATAGTGCTTGGTGCTTTTGAAGATGCAAGAGTGAGTTTTGGCATGACTTTTTAAAAGTATTGCCATATAATAATAGTAATAGTAATAGTAATAATAATAACAGTAACAATAATAACAACAGACATCCTGCCACTAATATATAAGTATGTTAATGCCAACCAAAAAGACCCACGACAATGGTTATTACAAAATGCGACAACTAAAAATTACAAAGTGCGAAGGCTTTTTTATTACAAAGTGCGTAAAGAGTTAGTACAAAGTGCGACAGGTATTACAAGGTGCGACAACCTTATTCCAAAATGCCACCGGTATTACAGATTGCGACGATTGTTACAAAGTGAGACAGAAAAAGATGTTTGTTTCCTAACGCACTTGGTATAGAGGACGTTTGTTCAAAAGGGGCGTCTGTAACTTAATATCTTTGTGTCAGGGAGCGTTTATTTGAGAGGATGTTTGTTACCTCAGGGTGCGTTTATTTGAAACACTTTTGTTCCATGGTACACCTACTACAAGGTACGTTTATTCAGGAGGGATGTCTAACACTAAACACAAGAATATTAAAATTATAGTTAAACTGTATTACGCTTATTGAGTCACTTGCTACATTAATTTTATTGTTAAATTTTGTTACATTAGTGGTTAGTATGAAAAAAATCGGGTATTACAGGGATATTATAGGATCGGAAGTGTGATAGCAGGGGATCAGTAGGGGGGACAAGAAATGATAAAGTATTGGAAGCGGGTAATAAGAGGGTAAAAGGAAATTAATAAGCAGACAGGAAAAGAATAAATGGGATGGGAAACGGGGGAGGACGGAGTTATATTTAGTTTTGGAAAATTACAATTTATCTATCGACACAGCGGTAGGTGCAACTCCCAGAATTTCTTGATTAATTTTTGTACATATTTCACATGTACAAAAGTTCAGCGGATTCTACAGACCCTTAAATTAATACCTATAAATATAAATCCATTAGGTGTTTTCTCAACAACGCACTTACTTTTGGCGCATGGGCACAATCTCTCAACAAATGGGTACAATGGAGCTGTGTCACATTTGATTTTGTTTGGAATGTTCTTCCACCCAACACATCTCCCTTCCCAAACACTGGGAAAGCTTAGGTACATCGGGCTGGAAGGATACTGGTACCTATCCGTGTCAAACCCAATTTTACAGTCTTCTCCTTTGGTTTTGAAGATAACAAGTGTGCTGACGTCTGTGAAGCTGTGATTGGTAGCCTTACACACAGAATCGTGCTTCCTACAAATCTGATCACAGCTCTGCCTTCCTCCTTCTAAATAGTAGCTGACAGCTGTAGAGTATAACAGTAACAATAGCAGTAACATCAGTAGTAATGAATAAAATAGAGCAACTAGAAACAAGGTGCAAGATATGGGCTTGAGTGGAAACCCGAGAAGTGTGCAGTAGTGCATGTCAAGAAGGGGTTTAAAGTGGAGGATGCAGATGAATAATAAATAAAATTTGACGAGTCATCAGTCATACAATGTTTGAAAGACGACAGCCAGTACAAGTTTCTTGGGGTGCTGGACGCTTCAAGGCAAGGGGATCAGTTAGTATTCAGTGTTGCCTCTGAGGTTTATTTGGACAGATTATCTTTAATATGGTCTAGCCCATTGTCAGACTATCATCGAACTGTGGCCTCAAACCAGTATGCTCTTCCCGCTTTGAGGTACTTAATGTGGTCTCATCACCTGCCTGTCACAGAGCTTCAGCAAATCGATCGAGAAGCACGCAAGATCATTGTTGAGAATGGTGGTAAGGACCCTCTCGGCTCAACAGAGTTATGCTATCTATCAAGAGAGCATGGGTGGCGTGGCTTGAGATCAGTAAAGGACGAGCATAAGGCCATTAAGATCAAAGGCGCACTTAAACTGTATAAGAACACCAACCCGACAATGGAACTTGTTCAGAAGTTCGAGGAGCGCTCGGGTACGCTGGCCCGCAACTCAATAATCAAGGAGGCAACGAAGTTTAGTAGACCTTGACATACTCAGTCCTGTCATGTTGCACTGAAGAGGACGAGGTAGTTCAAGACTCGAAAATCAAGCAAAAGTTGCGTAGTGCTCAACAGGAGAAGATGAAAGACCAAGCAACGGACCAAAGTTGGCAGGGGAAGTTAATTGCTTCTCGATAGGAAGATGCAGAGCAAGGCAACGGTTGTTTCGGCTGGCTATGGCAGTGGAGGGCATGCCCTACCTATGTAATTGCAGAAGTGTACGAGCTTTACGAATAGTTGCTTCCGACTCGAGTGTATTACAGTAAGAAGACAAGAACTACACAAGAGTATGAGGTCATGTGCAGATTGTGCGGCAAGGCTGCTGAATCCGGTGCGAACATCTTGGTGGGATGCCCTGAGCTCGCGCAGAACAGGTACTTGCAGCGGCACAGTGCGGTGTTGAAGATCCTCTTCTTTGAAATGTTGCACAGTCTGGACCTGATAGATAGTGTGTTACATGGTATTCACCGATTAAGCCAAAACCGGTCTACGAAAACGATCGCGTAAGCCTTCTGGGACGTTCCAGTATACGCAGACCACGTGGAACTGATAATGAACCGAATTGACGTCCGGATAGTTGAAGAAGCTATCAAGGCAGGAGCAGATATGTCAGTTGACATTCTACACGACTTCCTCAACGATGTCTGAAAGGAGGAGGAATTACCGGAAGACTGGACGACAGGTCTATTTATTAGATTAGTAAAAAAGGAGTTCTAAGTGTCTGTGACATTTGGCGTGGTATTGTGCTGTTAAGTATTGCAAGCAAAGTATTGTGCAGGGTGACAATGAAGAGAACGAAAGGCGCAATCGACACCAAACTTAGAGAATAACAAGCAGGATTTAGAAAGGGCCGGAGTTGCACGGATCATATTACAACTTTACGAATCATTGTCGAGCAGTTAGTAGAGTGGCAGTCATCGGTGTACATATGCTTTGTGGACTTCCAGAAGGTTTTCGATTGTATCAATAGAGAGACTTTATGGAAGCTGTTCAGACACTATGGTGTTCCTGTAAAGTTTTTTAACGTCATCAAGAAGGTCTATGAAGGTTTTACTGCACAGGTGATACACAATGGCAGACTAACAGAGAAATTCCAGATGCCAACGGGCGTAAGGCGGGGATGTTTACTCTCTCCCGTCTTGTTCCTCGTAGCCCTAGACTGGGTGACAAGACAGGCTTATGGATGATCAGATAAAGGCATACGATGGAAATTTATGAATAAGTTGGAGGACTTGGAGTTCGTAGATGATATCGCATTGCTGATACAAAGACTTGCGCTGCAAGATGGAGTACTTGAAATCTGCGGGGGAGAAAGTTGGACTAAGAGTGAATGTATCTAAGACTAAGCTGATGAAAGTGATGGCAAAGCAAGAAGGTACAGTGAGCATTGGACAAGAATCAGTCGAAGACGTTGAAGAATTTCAGTACCTGGGTAGCATCATTAGTAAAACCGAAGGAACCGACGAAGATATAAAGGCTCACATAAGGAAAGCTAGGCATGCATTTGCGCTACTAAGCCAGTGTGGTGTGCCACTTCCTTATCACTGAAGACGAAACTAAGAATTTCACGTCGAATGTTAAGTCAGTGCTAATGTATGGATCAGAGACCTGGCGATTAACGAGTGTCTTGGCGAATAGTTTACAAGTGTTTGTAAATGAGTGTTTGCGTCGTATACTTGGCATCAGATGGCCTGAGAAAATTAAAAACGAAGATCTATGGCGACATACTGGTCAAGAAACTATCGATTTGGAGCTGAAGAAGAGACCTTGGAGATGGATTGGTCATACGCTGATCGTGAGGAGAGAAAATGAAAATACCGCAAAGGTGGCTTTGGAATAGAACCCGCAAGGAAAAAGGAGGAAAGGACGTCCCACGCAGAGCTGGAGAAGAACACGTATGGCAGAGCTCAAAGTAAAGGTTTTAACACCACCTGGATGGATTACAAAAAGACAGCAAAAGACCGAACAAGACTTGTGTTCCCACTAGAAACGTAGAAGACAAAGAGAGAGATTGAAAATCTGTCAACTTGATTGGTTCTCTCACCGTTTTATTACATCCACTGATATACAAAGAATAACAATGAATAATGGCAATGTTGTATGCGCGCGCAGTGGAACGGGGCAAGACGGTCTGACATGTTTTGGCGCGAATTTTTACCAATTGTTGCAGTTTCAAATTTTCAAACAAAGCGGACTTTCGAAATTTTAGGATTCGCTGTTGTTTTGTAGGTTATGTCAGAGTACTGTCCTGATGTTGTTGCAAATCAAGAGAGTGACTTGATTTTGTTGTAACTAGTCAGATCTGGCATGTGATTGGCTGAGATTATTGGCAGGGAGGACAAAAAATAAAAGCAGCCGATGTTTTTTAAGTTAACTTTCGCGATAACTGCTCTACCGGAACAAACTAAAGAAAGTTCAGTGCGCATCAATAGGGTAAAGTACAGGAATCGTGCAAATGTTGTTTTGACATTAAAGGAGCCTTTAATACTGTTAATAGATTCATATACGAAACCGTAGACTATAAGATGCTGCAGTAACACTATTTCACATCTTTTTTGCTTGTCTAATAAACTGGGGTTGAGGTTGCAACTTTTGCTAGTGTAAGATTCCAGATAATCTGATTTAAAGTTCTTATTTTGATGTTTTTTTCTCAGTGACGTGGAAATCGTGCTCAGAAAATCTGCTTTGTTGTAGTTTTCAAGTTGTGGCGGAGTTTTGGGCAAAAACATCAAAATTTATTTGACGGCGGCAAGCAGGCGGGTCTCTGTTGTTCCAAAACCATTTATTGGTTTCCAAACACTCAGGATAAAACTTCATGAAAAAAGGTAGCAGCAACATCGCATTATTTTCAAATTTCGAAATAACAGTCATCCAAAAGATGTTTTCAGTTCAAGTTAGAGTATTTTTGTATTTTCTTCGCTTTAGCAGACGGATGAAGTTTCGATTCAAGCTTTGAACTTGCTGTAATATTGAAATCTACAACGAAACTCTTCTGATTACGGCTTATACGTCACTTCCGGTGACTATAACAGCCTTAAAAGAAACAATACCTGGTTTTGTGTCAATTATACGTCCATAACATCTTAACTTTCCCAACTTGTAATAACTCTCGTTCAGCCCTCCAAACCTGAGCTGAGTGACAGGAAGACTTTCTTTTTCTGTCAGCAGTCCACTGTCGTTATGCCACCCTCCCGGACCGTTTTTTTTACAATTACAACTTCCTCCTCCCACGCACGTGTGGTTCATTCCACATGCGCAGTTGTTATTGCCAGGAGTTGCTCCTCCCCAATAGTACATAGGCTTTCCTTCACGTGACACCCAAAAGGCAGCCATTTCTTCCACAAACTCAACAGAACCATTGCATTCGAAGCTAACGAACTGTTCACAGTGTTCAGACACCATTATCAGGTTGGCAAGTTGGATCTTACTTGCTCCTTTGTACGTCACATTTTTAACATAACACCCAGAAGTGTTACAGCTTTGTACGCGACCCCTTGCTTCACTGTCGTGACTGATAATAGTCACGCCTGTTCCATTTTTGTCATTCATGTCACAATGCACAGGGAATTGTCCCTCACCTGATTTCCCCACAGAGTCGATAGTATAGTTCCCGGATAAAGCTTTGGGGTAGGCTTGCTTTATATGAGAGCAGGAGAGGTTCCCGATCAAAAGTTGTACCGTTTTAAACAGAACCTTGTTAAGAATGCTCACTGAGCATATGTAATGCCCAGAATGCATTGTGGTAAGGTTTTTTAGTAAAAGTGTACCGTTTGAGTAGAGTGTGTGGTGTGCAGGCAAATTTCCCTCTCTACGTCGCCATCTGATGTTACTTTTCAAGTTTGTTTGGCAATCAAATTGGACCTGGGCTGTCTCAGGCACAGTAACAAATGGTACGGGAGTCATCGTGAACGCGATAACAGTGAGGTTGGTTTCGGCTCTGGTAATGTTTACGCTGTTCCAGGCCTCACAAATGTACGTTCCTTGTTCGTAAAATGTAACATGAAAAAGAGTTAGATTTCCTCCTGATAAAAACAATTGCCCCCTAATCTCCTTTTCGTCTGCTCTTTTCCAAGCAAGCAGTGGGGTGGGTCGACCGGTAGCATTGCAGGAGAGAGTCACAGGTTCCAGCAGCGCAACAATTTCGGCTTTTGTTATATAAGTAATTAACGCAGGTTCTAAACAAAAAAAACAAATAATATATATAATAAATTTCTAGGTAAAGAAAATCACAAGTTGGCCTGTCCAAAAAACCTTTTTCTTACCTTTCTGCGTGATTTCTGCTACTATTGTATATTAATACTGTACAATGATTATATCTGTATCCTGTCTGTTAATATCAGTAATAAATCAAGACATATGGTGGCTAGTGTTAATTATATAGATAGGTTTTTAAGTTTTTAAGCTGAAGAAGGCCGAAAGGCCAAAACGTTCTTATTAAATTTCATACAGTCACCAGTTGTCTTGCTTCGCCTCTATTTTATTCTAACATAAACATATATATATATATATGTTTGAATAAAATGGAGGCGAAGCAAGACAGCCAGTGACTGTATGATTGTATAGGTATATTACGCTCCAGCTCATGCTGTTGAGCACTCTTATGGATTGGGTGGAGAGTTTCTTAAAGA
>JANRMR010134589.1:0-12777 GCA_025434825.1 Bergia sp. 'catenularis' | reverse complement strand
AACCTGTAACAAGAAACCATGGTCGTCTTGAGCTGGTTGTAAGCGATATTAGTAGGTAAAACAAATCGTAACACTATCAAATATTACCCTGGCTCAGTCAGGAAACTGTGTATGTCTTCATTCTCTTCGTACTGCAAAATGTGATAAAAGGTGTTAGTGATAAACAACATTAAAACTGTGTTCATGGTTCATTCTAAAATGTGATTTGCAGTTTGTCCAAATCACGTTGCAATAGTTATACGACTCAATTAATCCAGGTGATCGGGCATTTATCACGTGCTTGGAGTAAGCCAATCAGCGCGCGCTTCCATGTCTGCCCAAAAGGCACCATCCCAGAACGCGCTGCGAGATAATTAACGATCGCTGAGTTTCTCGTTTTGCTAAAGAAACGAATTCGTAAACGTAAAATGAACTACTGCACAGACAAGTTCTAGTAATTACATTCAACAAAGAAATTGCTTGCTTGAAGGAGTCAGCTTGCGAAAAACAGCTCATGGAAACTAACTTACATGTAATCCGCTATACTACAAGATATATCGATTTAGAAAAAATCATTTGGGACCGAAAAGTAAAGAATTATGTATGGTATTGCGCTAACTAATTAATTATTGATACTTCACGGTAAATACAAACATTTTTTTTTTTTGGGGGGGGGGATAAAAAAAAACGTTTCAAGGACAGTTTACATTTTTTAAAGGACCTTTATCACAGCAATATATAATATATTACTTCGCGTTTGAAAGAGCAATTCGCTTAACACCAGAACAAAACAGACGACACCTCTAGTGTGAACTCGTTTCCTCGTTGATTTTATATACGTAAACAAATACATAAATAGATAAAACAATAATAATAATAATGAATAATAATAATAACAACAATAATAATAATAATGAATAATAATAATAATAACAATAATAATAATATATAAATAGAACAACGTATAAAGAATTACAACAAACGAATATAAAGAAAAATTATGCATGGTAAAGGTGAGAAGACCTATAATTTTGAAGAAGTTTGTTTTTGAGGTTAACGGGAAGAGAGAACTCTTCAATACTTGTTACTAAATTTGCCATAGTTGGTCTTTATTCGATCAGCAGATAAAAGTATAAACAAGAATGAAAATATCAGAGACCGTCATGATCTGGGTGACTGCGGCACTTTTAAATCAAGTGCATTTGCTTGTCTAAGAATCCACCAGTTCTTTGCGAGTCACTTACATCTCTTAAGAGTTCCGTTATCAGCTCATTTACTTCCTTTTCTAAATGGAACAGAAAACAACAAATTAGTGACATAAGCAACATATTATTACAAGACGAAAACACATCCATTCTACATGTACAGCTGAGTAATGTTAAACATGGATCAATCAATCAATCACATGAGCACTTGATGATCAACAGCAATCAAAGACGTAACAGTTTGATCAAAGATAAAAAAGGATTCCTAACATTAATTAGCAAGGATAAACTTATAAAGAGTTGAAAGAGTGAAACAAAAGAAATAATGTGATGTTTAATGATGTTTTGAATAACCTTAGACCATCTTGGTGATAAGTTTTCATATCGCAAAGCCTCCTTCGATTTCAGGGACAGTAATAATAGGCTAGCCATACCGCGCGAACCAATTACATGACGAGATCTTTCAGTGTTGCGTTTCGTTGAAGCAATCTTCCAACTGAATTACGTACGGAGTCATCCTTCTCCAAATTCAAGATTGGTTTGGAAAACTGTATTTTCTAAACTACCTCACACACGGTAAATCTGTAAAACAGTATTAACTTTTTATTTTGTATATACTGAGTGTTTTTATAGTTGGTTAATATATATGTTCCTGAATATTTAAAGAACAGCTCCAATCAAATTATTTATCTAAAATGGAAGATCAATTAGGGGAATTTAGCAACGCATCACAGCACTCACGGGGAATTCTGACAGCCCTGTCGTTTCTGTATTCTTCTTGTTCTTCTTTATGATCCTCAGCCATGAAGTTATACTCAGTATCTTCATTGTCGTCGTCCGTCTCCTCTAAAAACAGATGACAAATGTATTGTAGTTGAGACTTACAAATTCCTTCCCAAAAGCCTCGCCTGTTTCTGAATGTTTTTGTTGGACTAAAACTACAAATGTCGTCTGGAACGACAAATTAAAATATATGTTTTTATGAAGGAAGACTGAAGAAACTAAAAATATCCCCAGCTTAAGTAGGGGCACGCAGTCACGATAATGCGCATGCTTGTAATGCGTAACGGATTTCTTCAATAAAAACAGAGACATGTGAAGAATACTGCAAAGGCTACAAAGTTTAGTTACTTACAATACCCTCTTTTATATATGAAAACTCACTTTATAAGAATGTTGAGGCTGAAATTGGCGAAATTTTAAGAAAAATCTTAAGAATATGCCTAAGACTAAAATTTTGTTACAAAAATATTTTTGCCTGTTGATACAATACAGTACTGAGAATCACATAATGTTTCAAATGAACTTTACTTTACCTTTAAAAAGTATGATACGCAATTCTTTCCTTTTTCTAACAAATCCAACTATTAGGTAACAAAACTAAAAACTAGTCCTACTAAAAAAATCCCAGCTATCAGCTAAAAAACGATAAAAACTAGTCCTCTATTCCTAAGTATCTGATCGACATAAACGTATCGCAGTTCGAATACAACACATGTACATTAAATGTTTGAATTTCAAATCACTGATACTGTACTTGGACTTGACAATGATGTCATGAAGACGGCGAAACGTCGTTCTATAATCTTATCGCTGTTGATATTTCTTGACAACTGGATGAGCGAGACTAAGACCAGCCATTATCATTCCTCGAATGAACAGTGGTGGGAAGTATAAATGATGCCAACTTGATGACTCACCGTGTCCAAGGACCAGACCTTGTAACCATCTCTGCCACTCAATGTCGTCCATATCCAGTTCATCCACATGTATAGCCTCATACAGCTCGGGAATAACATCGGGTGGCTCAAAACTCTCTAAATTGAAGAGACAAAAAAAACTGACATATCAGTACATGCAGCTACCACTTGTTTCCGTTTGTATTCTAACACCCAGAAGAAAAAAGGAGTAAAATAACGCTGAAAAAATTGTTGTGCTTATAAAGCACTTTATCACTGTGATGTTTCAAGCCGCTTTTCTTTTGTACATTTGGCGCAAGTGACTGTCATTTACAGTATTGATGCAGTCTACAACACTGGGATTACCCTACTCTTTTCGAGAAATGTGTGGGTTATTTTAAGAGACTTGATCGACGTCCTCAATGGCTTTATGTCCCTGTCGTCCTTGGATGGTGCATGTGTGGTGCGAAACTTCAACGCTCGACTACGGCTGGTTGTTTTGTTCTCGGGCTTACAAATTCGTCGAAGACTGGCTGTCACACTGCTTTTAATTTTCATTAGAAACAGATCATTATTGCATTGTTGCAAAAGTGGTACTTGTCTAGTGGTCTAAAACAGCACATTGTTACAAGTACTGTTTCTTCTGAATAGCGCATGAGTTTTGAAGTATTCAAAACGTTATGCAAAAAGTTGTGCGAAGCCAAGCGTGAGAAAAAGGCAACATAAATAAAATCGATTAGTTTGAGATTTGTCCATGTAAAAGAAAAAAAAACTGCTTTACATTCTATCGCTTTTGAGGAAGTAGTTAGTTAAAACACAGTCGATAAAACGAAACCATTTTTGGATGTTTTCCTCTATAAAACATGAATTTGATGTTCCTCAGGAAGAAAAGTTCCCACAATTTTGGTCTTGAGTGTATGAACTACTTTGAGTAGGCAAAAAACTTGTAATCTACAGACCACCAGTTAACAACTACTATACAATGTGATACAACTAACGAGTGGTTGCGATGAAGTTTCACCAACCTTCAATGCTCTGTAACGTTGTGTCTGTCAAAGGGAGTTGCGATCTTGTTCGTTTGGCAATCAAATCTGTATCTTCAGTTGAACTTTCCTGAAGTTTCAAGAATCATACACGTACATTTGTCTTTATACGTACACGTGATAATGAATAAGATAAAGTAAAAATCAATGTAGATACTCCACGTGACGAAGCATGCTACTGTATTTTGATTTTTGTTGTTTATGAGTGTGCGGAAATTGTCTAAAATGTCGAAATTTATTTAAAATCTTAGAAACAGACTCGAAACAAAGTTGTAATACAAAACTAAAAATAACATGGAAACAGAAAAACTTGTAGAATGCTAGATTGTCATACCAAATGTTCCTCGACAATAACTATCCTAGGAAAAGCCAATTGAAAATACCGTTGAGCTTTATCCAGTAAATATATGTAGATATAAATATCCCTTTTAACTTGACGCAATCATCAAACTGAAACACAAGTAGGGTTAAAGAAGAACAGACAGACTGGCAGACTGGCAAAAATAAACAAATAGACCGACAAGTTGGTATACAAGGAAACAGACAGACAGACAAGCCAACACACAGACAGACAGACAGACAGACAGGCAAACACAAATACAAGCACACAGGAATTGATCTTCTTACCTTGGCTGGCAGAGGCAATGGCATCTTGAAAGTTTGCTCCAGGGATCTTTTCTTGCTTAACGACCTTGTTACTGGAAATAAAATAAAAAAAATACCACTTCGAGTGACAATTACGTTAAGACCAGTAACTAGTTCAGTTCAGTTATTTTCTTCTTCCCTAGTTGTAAATGAGGCTACACGTCAATGCCATTCTGGCCAGTTCTTTGCTACCTTCTTGGCCTCATTCCATGACATGCCCAATTTGTTTAATTCATTCTGAACGGTCCTGTGCCAGGTCGTCCTTGGCCCTCCAGGCTTTCGTTTCCCTGGGGGAGTTCATTGAAGTGCTGTCTTTGGTATTCGCCTATTTACTTGCATTGCTTTTAGAAAAACCACTCTATCAATTTCAGATTTTCAAAGAATACATGTACTGTACCTTTGACACCAGTGAATGGATCTTCTTCAAAAAATAGACAACTCTATCATTCTTGCACTTTGGACTTCAGAATTTTGATAATGTCACCCGAAAACAGTCCATATTCACACAGGTTTTTGTTTTGTTTGTACTGATGTCATGTGTCTGAACCAACGCCACAAAAATACTGTGTCAAGCTTACCTAGTGGGCCCTCTACTTCCCCCTGAGCACTGTCTGGGGTGCCTGGAACTTGAGGGGAGGCTAAATCACTGCAAAATAAGCACAATCTCCAGGTTTACTTAGGTAAATTGCATGATACCATAAAGTAGCTTCGACATTTAGAAACAGCCAAAAATATAAATCTTAAATTGCAAGAAAAACTATGTAGTTTTCAAAAATAACATAATCTTAGTGTTAAATGTTGACCCAATATGGTTCTATGTCTTCTATGAGCTCCTCAAAATGTAAAACAACTTCATGTACTGTAGTTGCTGTTTTTACTTGAATGATGACAGAAGCTACATGTAAGTGCTGAGTTCTAATTTTAAAAAAACCAGTCAAACCACATTTACATGTATACAGCATGGCCTCTGGAAACTCAGCTTAGTTAATAATACCCCAATACTAATTGAGATATTTCTAAGAAAAATGGGGAAAAGATTTGCAACTTTCTAAGATACTGTTTTAGAACAATGATTGGTTCTGCAAATGTATACATTAGCTGAATAAAAAGATGAGGAGGTTGATGTGAAAGCCACTACAGTATTTAGTGGTGAACATGCAGTCATTTTCTGACCATGTACTTGCTACCAAACAGAAAGACTGGACCCGTACAATCAAAGTCCATCAATTTTCTTTGCATCTACTGTATCTTACTGAGTTTTAACCCATTTTGAGCCATTTCATCCTTTTTAATGAGTCATCCTTTCTGTTGTTACATTTCTTTAATTGCAGCTCCTTAAACTGTCATATAATAATCTTCAAACAACACTGAAGAGGCTTTCTATAACAAAATATTATTTGACAGTTAATTGTACCTGGTAAATGAAGCACAGCTTTCAGTGTCATCATCGCTGGGTCTCTGCAAGAGATACATAAATTAACAATGTTCATAACTTATGGAACATGGCATAAAACAAAAAAAAGAACATTTGTTAAAACATAGGATTCAAATATCTGATTATGATAAACTGAGTTTTTAGTTTCTCTGATTTTTCTCCAACTTGTACAAATGATACATAGGAACTTAAATATAAACAGGACAAGTTTTATATCACATAATTACAAACAATTTCATAAAAAACATGCAAGTTATACATGTACATGTACCTACATGTACAAATGTTCCAGATGGTCAATAAATCAGTGTGAACTGATTGAAATTATAAATATCTCAAAAAATAATGTATATTAATAATTTTAATTATCATTAACTAATATGTATTATTATCATTGATCGTTAATTCCACATCAGATGAGTCCTTATCAGTTAAGTCTTACAGTACCTTCATCTTCAGGGAGGTCACACTGTCCCTGCTAGATAAGTCTTAAATCTGTATTCCCCATCACATGAATCCACACTAGATAAGTCTTAGAATATTCTTTGTCTTCAGTGAGATTGTACTGGATTGACTCCTTGTCGCAGGAGTACCCATTAGTTAAATCTTACCTCATCCTCAGGAGAGCTAAGGATCCTCACCAGATGACTCCTCATTAGATAAGTTGTAATTTTACGTCATCCTCAGGGTTTTCAATAAGAATTGGAATAGGTGGGAAAAGTTGAAGAGTAGGCAGAGAGTGAGCTTTTCTTGACAAATGTTATTTATAAACTTGTGCAGGTATCTCAATGAAAGTAGATGATGGACTTGTGTGAATTAACCTGTGAGTTTCACCAGCCATCGGCTCTTATTGAAAACTCTGCATCCTAAGCAGGGCTGTACTTTATTAGTTAAACCTTACCTTGGCCTTACAGAAATTACACTCCCTATCAGACAAGTCAACATTTACTTACATGTAAGTCTTTAAGCCTCACCTCATCCTCAGCAGGGTTGTACTCCTCATCAGAGGAATCCTCTGGTAACTCCAGCTCTGTAAATTGCTGCACAAGTTCAGCAATAATAATTTATTGTAAAATACAAAATTATATGTCTTGACTTTTAAACACTTCAAAAAATAACCTCTGAAGCAAGTTATATAGTTACTGTACTTTTTGCATGCAAAAATTTTATGAAACATTTTCATTAGCTCTAGCAGGTAACAAAACAGTTTTCTTTAAATTTCACTTTTGTGTTAAAGGCAAAACTAAAATAATCTTGCAAACTCAATTGGCATATTTGACATTGATACAGTTTCTGTCAATTGTCACCTTAAAGTTCATAACATGTAAGTGTGGACATCTGGGTGCCCAGAACTTCCCTTTTGTCTCCTACTTGAAGCAACTCATAGGAAATATTAAATACTATAATATGTAAATCAGATCCCCAAAAAACCCATCTTATCTGTTACTGGAACTCCCTTCTGACTGTTCAGGCTGGCTTCATCCCTACAGCCATGTGATATTAGTGAAAACCTCAGCTACTGTGCTACTGTTGTGGGATTCCTCATGAATATACCAATCTCTTGCTATAAAGTTTTTAGTTTGAATCAAAGGACAAAATTTCAAACTGTATCTAGACGATTTGGGCAGTATGGGTTGAAGAGCTGAGAACCAAAACATAAAACTATAGAGTCACGTAGTATGGAAATTTATATTAAAAACATTTTTTCTATTTGTAATTAATTAAAATTAAGCCATTACCTTGCAGGGTTTGCTTCTTGTCTTCACAGGAGATTTTGTCTTTAGTTAGGAAAGCAAACATATGGTGAGCCACAGTCTGTAACAGAATCTAATAATTTTATTTTTATCTTTTAAAATCACATATGACTGTGTTAAGGTATCCTGCTGAAGTCTAAACATTTACATGTTAAAATAAGTGTCTATTAACATGATTGTGTACTACATGTACATGTATCCCCATGTCACCAGGTGAAATTATTAATATTAAACTGAAATGGAAAGGTCTTCTACTAGAATAACAACCAAATTTGGAAAAATTTCTGGCTTAATCATGAGGCCCTGTAAGGAGGGGTCCCTGTGTCATTCATCTACATTTCAAGACTGAGTGTGTCGCAGTTTTGTGACATTGTGTATCACTGTCGGTATTTCATTTGAGCAACTCATTGTTTGTTGCTAGTTCATGGCTCTTGTGTCGCTGTTTCAAGGCTGTGTCGCTTGTCGGAATTTACCCCTTACAGAGCCCTAATTATCAATGTCGGTTTTCACAAGGGAAGAAATTCAGTAAATCAACTTGCTTTCACAAGGGAGGAAAATCTGTAAATTCCAAAATATTGTTACAGTAACTCTAACCCTAAGCCTAACCCTAGCCCCAACTTCAGTGTATGCAGGTAATCCTAACCCTAACCCTAACCCCAGTCAAATAACTAAAGAAAATTTACAACAGTTCAACTTCCATAATCTTGACATAAAAGTTAAACCAGACAAGTTTAGTTTTTATGACAAAAGTTAAACTGTCCAGTTTAATTTTTACATGAAAATTTGAACTGGTACAAAATATGTGAACCAAACTTACAGTAGTTAAATTTGAGTTGTAGCATTTTACAATTTACTATAATGTACTTAGTATGTAGTGTAGTGGCTGGCAGCTGAGTGAAATGTTGGCAAGGGTTGATCATGTGTGTGTGTGTGTTGTGTTCTTCCTTTCAGGCAGGTCCTTCCCTATAGTTCCCGTTCCATTGTGCACCTCTTAATTACTGAGTAGGAGTCGCCTTTCTTCACCCTGTCAAGCATTCCTATTCGGGATTTTTCAGGAGGCCTTCTCCCTTCCATCCTCTCCTCTATGACTAGAGCAATGAGCTCGCAGTGACAAAGGGAATGGCTGAGCCAAGTGCTCTGTCTTTTGATTATAGTACATATTAACTAAATGGTACAGTGTGATGATCACTCATAAAAAGTGAGTGTTAACTGATGGTTGATTAAGTCAATAATGATGTCTGAATGTTGATCATGAATATATTGAATTAAAAAAACATTCTATGATTATCTGATGGTTGATACATAAATGATTGTACTAATAACAGTAGACTGTAGTGATCACTACACTTAACTTACGGTGGTAATTGGTTGATAATAGAAGAAGGCATCTATTTATATATATAGCTCACTATTAATAACACTAACCAGCAGTGATATAGGATCAGCTTGTCCAGACTTCTTTGCCTTTGATCTTGTCATCTTTGGTTCCTTTAATGGTGTTGAGTTTACAGTATGTAAGAAACACTTCATTTAAAGGTACATATAATTTGATATTCATTTTTCACAAGACATGTTCAGCCTACTTGTACATACATGTACATGTACATGTACATTGTATGCAGGTTGCAATTATGTTTTGAAGTAGAAGGCCTACCCATGAAAGTGAGAAAATGATGAGTTTTCCATTCACATGTATACCAGGATTTTAGCTGGCACTCAGATTGGAACACATATTGCAGGGTCGGATCTAGAGATTTGAAAAGGGCGGAGCACCAGCTAAATAAAATACTATGTGCACCAAAGTGGCAAGCTTTCTGGAGAGTCTGAGAAATTTATGACAGTGTCTCTTAGATGGTAATTTCTGCATTATCAATGTAGTTTAATTGCATATTCTCTTGAAAAACTCCTTTTTCTGGCATTACAACTGTAAATTACTTCACAAAATTAATTCTGACTCAAAAGGGTGGGGCACTGGTCCCTGGTGCTCCCCCCCCCTAGATCAGCCACTGTGTAGGTAGTCAAACTGACCGGTTGTCAGCTTTTTATAACAACCCTGACATGCAAGTATACATCATTCAGTAGTTAATATTAACTCTAAATTGTTACTGTCAGTAATATTACAGTGATATGTGAAGCTAACAGCCAGGAAATGGAAGGGTAGTAACAGAACTTTTATTTTGCTATAAAAATGAACTACAGTACTTTGTATGAAAACTACAACCTGGTCAGTGGAAATTTATTCTTACAATTCTTACTGAATAAAGTGACAATAATCTAAGAGAAATGGTCCATGTTTTAGCTGACTGTGTATCTATCAAGTTATGGTTTATGCACTTCACCGGGACTTTGGGAGAGTGTTTAAGAACCTAGAGAAATGCATGTCGCCAGATTGCTAAGTATATTGTAAAGATTACATGTATATCTTAAACTGTGGAATTGAAAATGAGTGTCTCCAAACTCTCAATCATACAGTATGTCCATTACCATGTATACAAAATTAATATGAATTTAGTTACCATCCAATGAGTTAATTGAGTAGACATTTTTAGTTACATATACAATGTAGTACATGTACATGTATGTATATGTGATTGTACATGTATGCATGCCCCATTTTAGAAATACATTAATAGAATGAAAGAATGGCTGACTTACAAAATCATTTACTGCATCCACTGCTGCTGAAGACGATTCTCCACTCTCTGCGATTGCATTCTGCACCAAAGCTAGTACTCTCTTGTCCGTCAGGACATGCTGCAACATGGAGTAAGATTCTTAACCCTCTCAGCCCAAAACACAACATTTGACGTGTTGCTAAATTCTCCTAAACTGTTTACATATGTTCCTTTTAAACAGTTTGGGAGAACTTCACTTTTCATACTAGATAGCTTATTGTGTGTGATCAATTCCTTTATTCTTACCACCAAACAGCTTATTTTGTCTTGATAATGCAAGGAGAAAATAGATGATGATAAACTGACTGGGGCTGATAGGGTTAAACCACATGGGAATGTACCTCAACTTCACAATTTGAGTACTGTTGGGTCAAACCAAGCAAGCTTACTCTTGTTGAGCTTTCTCATTATATTTGCCCAGGGGGTTCTCCTCAATCATATTGGTGCAGTGTATGACGCTTTATGTGAAACCCTGAAAATCTGGTGGACTTGCCAGGGTTCCCACTCCTAACTGAACATGAAATTCAAGGACTTTCAAGGACCTTTTCAAACAAATTCTTGAAAGGACCTTGTGTGGCAATTTAAACTTGAAAGTTTTCCCTATTTTGCTGCATTTAATCATCAGACAGGCTAATTATTCTGCATCTAGTAACTAGCATTGCAAGTTTAATCGTTGACCATCAGTGTCTTCACAAGCAAGCACGCACAACTGGAAAAAATCTGGATACTTAACCTGATTGCAGAATGGTTAGAACTTGCAACTAATCACAAATCCTGTAAGACAAAAATTACTTTGGGGATCGAGCTCGTGTGTTTTCAGACTGAATATTTTTCGATTTTCAATCAAAGTTTTAAACAAATTGTAATAAGTTGTAGTTGTGAGATAGGCAATTCAAGGATTTTCAAGGACCTCCACTGATTTTCAAGGATTTTCCAGGCCTGGAATTTTTACTTTCAAATTCAAGGACTTTCCAGGATTTTCAAGGACCGTGGGAACCCTGACCTGCTCAAATTTTGGTGGACAAACAAGACAGATCACATGTCTGACCAAGGAGTACATATTAGAATGTTTAGTTTAATACAACAAGATATACTAGTACTCATTTCTATCAAAGCCAATTTAAGTGTATCCACCAGCAAATGCAAAATGGCACATTGAAAATCAGCAGTCTTATATGGAGATTGCCAAATGAAAAAAGATGCTATTATTTCCGTGTTACCTTCTATGTTCTATCTCTATCTTGTGGCTCTAAAGAAAATAATATTTTGAGTGACAGTCTACCTGCCCTGAGTAACCATGAAATTTTACTTGACTGGCTTGCTTTTTGATGGGCAATGTCTATCGGCCCACTGTTAACAGCAACCCCTGGATAGGGTATTTTGCAATTGTTCTGGACCTGATCACCACTATTTTTTGAAAGGTTAAAAGTATGGAAGACTGAAGTGGGGAGAAATCCAGTGGTCAAACTCAAATCTAATATTATATTAATTTACCAAATGAACTTAGACAAGCTGGCTGGTGGTGATAGATGACTGGCAAAGCATGTGATGATGCATGCACTGGTCATGCCAATATGGTCGCAAGAATTTATCATCTGATTCATTCGCGTTAACAGTCTAAAGCATGGATACATGAACCTATTATCATTGAAGAACCAATGTGAAGAATGTATCCTGTCGAATTTTATCTGTGCTTCTAGGCAGACATGTATTAGTCATACAATTTTCTGACTGAGGCCAAAATTATTGAATATGACCATTACTTACATTAGAATCTTAAGGGTAAGAGTAGTAGTTACTTAAGTTTAACACCTACATGAATAATACTTTTGACGTTCATTGCAGACAGATTATTTCTCGCTGCATTTTCTTCAAGCAGTTCATCAATATCCCGTTCACTTATCTTGTCTCCGTTGCTACTGCAGGCTTCTTGCTCTGATTCTGAATCTGAAATGCCAACGAAATCTGCGGCATTTTCAGGCTGCTCATCTTCCGAATCTTTCTGTTGTTTCCCATCAAATTTTAACCGTTTTGGTTTGCAACCTTTTGGCCTTTTGCTTGAAGATTTTCTCTTCTTGCCGTTCGGAGTCTTCGGCATGTTCGCTTTGATATGATCTCCTTAAATGTAGCAATTATATAGCACCAACACATATTCCAACAGTTACAAGAACAGTTAATAGAGCGCAGACTTTTGTCACAGCATAGTCCGCCATTTTTCCTGTGAATCATCATAACATTACCCAGCATGCTTTGTTTAACAAAAACAAAGCTTACACGAAGTAGCTAAGGGGAGGACCGGGTGGGGCTTGGTAGCCCATTTTTTTTTTTTTTTGGGGGGGGGGGGGGGGAGGGTTTGGTAAAA
>JANRMR010134478.1:0-12778 GCA_025434825.1 Bergia sp. 'catenularis' | reverse complement strand
GTCCCCGCCTCACCCCCCAACTTTTTTTCAAAGCCAAAATTTTATTGGAGAATACAAAAAAGTAAAAATTATGTAAAGTTTGTGTAAACTAAAATTTTATTGCAGCACTTTTACGGCCAATTTCACAAGGCGCAATGTCCGTAACTTTTTTTGTCGTAGTGTCAATGATGGAATGTATTATAGTATTGAAAAACTGAGTTATTTTCACAATTCTCACAATTCACAGGAAAATAGTAGAAAAAAGTGGTTGTTTTTGGTGTAGTGCCCGTAATGTGATTTCAAATAAGACGAAACTGCAGCTAAATAAGTATTGTTTATTTTATTTTGGTATCCATATAAAGGCCGATTTACACGATACAATTGTGGCATGCGATTGACGCACGCGACATGAAATCTCATCGTTTAAATCTACTCCAAAACAAGACGCATGCGACCTAAGTCTTGTCGCAGAATTTTAAGTCATGTTTCAAAAATCCTACGACAATCGCGAGAAAAGTGTAAACATTGTCAGGGTTAGGGCTGGACGAAGCTAGGAAAATCCGGGACTTTCAAGATGGCGGCGGTGAAGAAACAGCTATTTTCGGAACAAGAAACGGAACAGCTTATTAAATGATATCTGGAGCCATAAAGAAGTTCTTTTTAAAACTACTAATGAAAACTACTTCAAAAAAGATGCTAGAGCAGCAGCTTTAGCGGACATTTTAAACAAACTCGATATTTCAGGTAAGTTTTTTCAAAACACAAGACACTTACCGTTTTATAACATTAACAACTTTTATTACCCTTCTAACATATAAAGAAATAGTTTTACTTATAAAATGAAATAAATAACAAAGCCAAAGGTCGGTCATCTTTGACAGTGCCATATAAGGCATGGATCAGGCAAGCTCACATAAGAATCAGACCACATCGGGTGCGTTATGTTGTGAGCCTGTCGTGCCGTGTAAATCAAGTCACGATTTGTCGTATACGGCTAGACGCATGCGACAATCGCATCGTGTAAATCGACCTTAAGAGAGTGATATCCAAGGTAAACGGTAATCAAAGCAGTACAGTGATAATGTGCATTTTTCTTTGCAGTACAGCTGTCGGAAATTTAAAAAAAAACGCTTTCTGAATGTTATGCAGTAAAGTTGTAATGAGCCAGTTACATTACCTGCTCCCACATTCTGCTGTGAACCTGTGAACGAGAAAGAAAAGTTACTTATCTTCATCAAATGTAATAAAGGGCATAGAATTTCAGTTCTGAAGGTCTAGATAAGATTAAACGAACCTTTGCAGAGCATAACCTGATTTTAATGAAAAGTTTTTTAACTTCTTAACGTGAGATCGGTATAAAAATGATCAAAATCAAACCTGGCAGTTCAACTACCTACTTTTTAAAAAAGCATTAACATGGTCAGTCATGGCTTAGAATGGGGTTCAGTTGTTGTTAACAGTGATATTCTACCTCAGTGTCGGTAGCAGCACGCGTGATTTAGTCATACTTCACGAGATAAACATTTAATTTGTTTGAATACCAATTACACTCGTATTTACCATCTTGAACCAGCAGACTTTGCAGACGCTTTAAGTGTACGAACAGATGCACGAGAGTGTGCGTGGTGTTTTTTTAAATTATCCATTCAAAACAAGCCTTCTCCTTCGACTCCAACTAATTCAACGGGAACACCCCGAAATAAAGCCGTGTTTTAATTAAAATGTTATACCTCGTCTGCTTAACTGTGGCATTGCTTAACTCCAGCAACCTATTAACTCAGACTGCTAACTTGAAGGTCCCGGGTTCGATTCCCAGCTTGGCCATGGGGTTGGATATTTAGGTGACCTTCTTTCGCCACACCGTCCTTGGACAGGGACGTTAAGCCGTTGGTCCCCCAGATGGATGAAGAGCCACTCTGTGGAAATGCTGTCTGGGTAACGCCATTATTATTATTATTATTATTAACCTTGAATCGCTGAACCATTTCTGTTTACACAGTTTTCAAGTAAAAATTACAATACAGAGTACAAATTCAGAACCAGCTGATAATTAGTATCAATTTTCGACATTTCTAAATAATCTCACAGTGTCATGTAGTAAATAGAATTAACTTTTGTAATATTGGAACAATCTATTTAATACAAACATTAAGAACAACAGTTATAGGGTAAGTCACAGATAATTTGGCAATGTTTCATGAATGTTACCATACAAAGCAGCTGCTTTCCAAAACAACTTCCTTTCATTTTTATTCAAAGTAAAGTGATGAAGGAGATTCAGTTTAACAGAAAAACCCTTCTAACGAACAGAACTGCCAACGATCTTTCATTTTGGCGTTAAATTACGTTAGTCCATAATTTATCCTACGGGCCAACACTAAATTCGCTCCAGCACTCATAGCTGTAATCCGTTTGAATCGTCCACGAAATTAATCCATCCGTACCGTGATTGAAACGTTTAAAGTAGAATTGTACTATAACTATTTGTAGCAGAAGTTATTTTTTTGTTCTGAACGTCTTTTGCTGAGAAATAGAAAGATTGTGCAATCATACCGTGAATGAACAGCCCCCTTATAGTATCACTAGACTCCAGAGACATTTAAAATATGTTGAGTAAGGAGCTTGCGAGTCGTGCCAGAGTGACAATTAATAAATGATGATTCACTTTCTTACCGAACTGACGGAGTGCCTGAGACGACTGTTGTCGCACTCAACGCCCAAAAACTGAAAAGACTGGTCTGGTCTGTTTATGTTTGGCTGTACGCATTTCTTTTGGTCACAAAATGGTAAACATTGAAAATACAAGAGAAGCTACAAGAATCGTTTTATTTTTTAAGCAGAGAGAAAAATGATAATACTTACCCACAAAAACAAGTCCAAGGAACAAGACAGCGAAATACCCCGTCATATTATAAAATGATTCTCCTCACTCACTCACTGAAGCAAGTGCTTGACACTAAGCACTTATTTTCCAAGTAGCCAGGTAAAACTATTCAAGAACAAAAAACAGTCATTATTAATTAAATCCTATTTCTAATCTGGTAATATATATAATGCTGTAAAATAACAATTGAATTTTCTAAAACTCTAATTGTAACAAAACATTTTTTCTTCTAAATTTCTTATTTCCTAACTAACGAACTTAATGAAAAACTGTTTGACAATTTGCCGCAACATGTACAAGGCGAGTTAACGTTTTTTTAATTTCTAGCTAGTTTGATGAAACGTTATATACCTTCTAGAAGTTTATCGTTGTTGTTGATGTTGTCTCACTCTTACGATCCTAAGATCTGACTCTCAGTTTAACACTTTTACCATGTATATATAATACAACCGACTGAAAGGCGCATGATCAGAAAAAGAAATTGAGTACAAAGGGAATTTTTTCATGAACATTTTAACATATACAAAATAGCAACCCTGCTGAGTAACGTCAGTCTTATCGAAAGTAGTTTAGATCACATTTTCTGATACTACTCGTTTTTGTTTAATGTTCTGTATTCTAATATCCCGCTGTTTTACACCACCTCGAAGATATTAGCATTATCTCAAATGAAAAATGAGATAAAATTTCTTATTCTCAGCCTGAAGTAAGTATGTTCCTAGGATGTTCAGATTCAACGTTCTTTTAAAAAAGAATTCTGTAGAAAGTAATGTAGGTTGAAAAAATGTTAGCATTATCTCAGATGAAAGACATAAGAGTGACCTATTTTCAAACTGTCCACTTCAAGTATACACAACTCATATATACTTTCGTGAATATGAAAATTAAGAAAAGGACATAATATCCGACAAAATAATTATCGAATACCCTAGCACGATAGAATTTCTTTGGAACCACCCAAGTTCTTCCTCCTTTTACTAATCTTAACAAGCCTTGGAAAAACGGGCTTGGATGCTTTGGTTAGACTCAAAATCGAGAATCTAGTTTCTCGTTTTTTGGCTAGACTGAGCCTCTGATACCATTAGTTCTTCTGAAAAAAATACCCACATTTTATTATTAAACTTTACAATTGGTGTGCTTTCCTTCAATTGAAAACTAAAATGCTTTGTTGTATAATTCTCTCGAGCACTGAGCTTGCTAAGAAACAAATGCTCATTTTGGTTGAAACATTTCCTCAAAATACATTTAACATCAACTGATAAATTACGCTTAATGCCTTGTAGCCTGTAAACACACCTGAACAAATATAATTATATTAAAATAGAACTATCATTACTTTCTCATTTCTTGTTGCACATGAAACAACAAACAAAATATTAATAACAATACCAATTTTATCGTCTTGGGCAATGTAGAAGAAATTAATAAAAGTTCTGTTTGAATGGCCATGTCCTATCCTAACAAGTATTGATTAGCTATTTGCCGTAATTAAATGGAGACTTTTCGTCATATTTACTTATTTTCCTACCTTGCTTACCAAACGTATTAGATGTAATTTATAAGTATAATAATATTTCTGCTAAAGTGATTTGTTTAAAGAAACATAGTGCATTCTGTTTTGGTGTGGTTTTGCTCACACAAAATAATACTTAAAACTATAAGTATGACATAAGGCTGTTCCAAAGCAGCGGAATAGCTGATTTCGGTTTGCACTGCCCTGCTTAAACCCTATGACGACTTTGGAAAATCCGTGGGCATCAGTTTATAGTAACTCGAATCGCCTGCTGTTCGTTAACCTAAATGGCAGATATTAGCTGGTACTTGTTTGAAAACACATACGTATATAAAGCTAGTATACTTTTCTTGTCGAGATAAAAAAAGAACGAATTGAAATGTTAGACACTTGATTGTGTATATTGGCGACGCATTAAGAGAGCTGTAAGATGCAAAATATCATCTAACAATAAAAACTCAGCTCCTAGTATGCGAATACAAAATTAGATTGCCAAATTAGGGGGTCGTTATGTAAATATATCCGCTAAAACAACTATTAATATAAAAATACTGTTGGGTGGACTCTTCACGCAAGCACTATCTCAATCGACTGCATGTCTGGCATAGAAAAGCATTTGAACAGTCTCGCGTAGAATAACAAGAAAGATCTTTCGCAAAAAATAACAACTATAAAAGTACAATAAAGTTACGGTTCTTCATTGTTTTTGTCCTATTGCACTTTCAGTAAGAAAAATTATATATAACTAATGTTACTGGTTTTCTATAATTAACAAGTCTTTAGTTAAAATTATTGACTTAATTTCACAGTCAAAAATATATAAAAAAGCTTTTTACAGCAAAATCGATTCATTTTATTGCAGTTATGTCGATGTTTTGTTACACATTAACCATAAAAATACATTGACTTAAGTTAGCCTTTTGCTAGATGTTAGCATTTATCCTGCCGAGTTTAACAAATCCAGTAACAAGTTTGATGATTTTAAAATCGTCTAAGATAAAGTTAGATATATTCCAACACTCCATAACTTTCAATCCTATCATTTTGTCAAAATGTAAAAAGTTAAACATATGTCTGTATAACATTGAAAATTGAAAAGTGTTTATAACAAATGAAAGGCAACAGAAAACTAAGTCAATTAAAATGTTTATAAAAAGGTTTATTCATTCCAAACGGAAGTTGACACTGAAGAAAGCTACCCAATATGGCTCTTACCGGCAACACCCACAAAGCAATGTGGAGGGCCTCTTAAAATATGTGCTACAAAAACACTTTTGCTGTCTTCCACCAAGACAAATTCAAAATTCTGAAACAAACATATATAAAATTCAAACAAGTTAATCTAGTCAAACTAATCTTGGAATTCTGTCGGAGAAGGTAGCTTAAAGGCCTAGCCAAACGGAGATACAAGTCGATTCAAGTCAGCGCAAGTAATAAAAGTCCGTTGAACTTGCGTTTCGTTTGGCCATCCCAATGTTACAAGGCCAGCTGGGAGCTGGTCGTGGGTAATTAAGGTGGTAATGTGCGGCAATGATACTACAGATATAGTTATTTTTAAAAATAATTATATCTGTTTATTCGTGCTGAGCGGCTAAACCTTAATTCTTACCCCCTCACTCATGTGTTCATTGCCGCACATTATGCGAATGTTAGTTCGTCATCGTTCATTCTTACAACACAAGTTTGTCACACGTCAAGGCAAACCCCGTGAAAGTCTGTGACTTAACGAAGCACAAGTTGAGCACAAGTTTGAAGGCCAAATTTTGCACTGCCTGACATCGGATTGAGAGTCCGTTTGGCAAGGTTTAACACAAGCAATCAAAACAACAAGCACGATAAGAGTGCAATCCGTCACGATAAAATACATTAACAATAATAATATTTTGAAACGAAATTATAACGGTTTACCGGCAAGATTTTTAAAATATTGAATATATTATAAATAATTAATAAAATTACATACTGGATAGATTTAAAAAATAAAATCCTACAAAAATACCGCTATAAAATTTCGAATCAAACTAGGCCTTGCTATTAAATGCCGTTTTTTTACATGAAGGAATATAAGCCGAATTAGGTTTTCTCAGACTTGAATATGGTTTTTCAGTTGGATTAGGTGGTACAGTCTGCGGTCGGGATTCAGCAATTGCTGAGTGAGCAAACGTTCACAAAGTAAGGATGTGCCCTGGAAAATTGTGGCTAACAGTTAGCCATCCTCACTGCGTGGTGGCAATCCGCCGTCTCCCGGATAGATAATGGGAAGGGCCCTGTGTTGGACTGATTCTAGCTTTTTGGCCAGTTACACATGCAAGCAGAGGTATGGTGCAACAACTTGAAAAGTGTACTCAAGTGTCGGTCTGATACAAAAGAGGTATACTGCAATAACAACGTATCGGATCGGCCATTTCTTTACAAGAAGCGAAATGGCGTACAGGCGTTTAGAAGCCTTTTGTCGGTAGTGTTGATATGCCTAGTCAATATGAGGTTATTGGAGATCATTACGCCATGCAGGTAGTTTTGTTTCATTTATTGGTCGTCGATTACAATAGGAGCCTGAGTTACAGGTTGATGTGATAAACAAACATCCATCCCCTCGGTTTTAATGCCGTTGAGGTTCATGTTGTTTGTCTTAGCACTCAATCACGGTAGTAGATAGATCTGAATGGGAGTATGTGTTCAACACCTCCCACAATGCGACATAGTCAAAACATATTTTTATAAGGACATCTATTTCTTGGGCTGACCTTGAAAGTTCCCCATTCTCTTCAGGCTCTCAGCCCACCATCAAGTGTTCTTAAAAGTATTCTTGATCAGTATTTCTTGTAGGATTGTCCGTGTACATTCAAAGGCTGTTATCAACATCTAACTCAGTTTATACATGTGCCAGAATGCGTTCCAGCAGCCAGTTTACAAAAACCAAATGCGACATTGCACTGTTCTCCCACGATATTTAGTAGCGGCTTTCCGTTCCATTTCTGAAAATTATGAGATAAAATTCCTTTCTTATTCTCAGCCTGAAGTAAGTATGTTCCTTGGATGTTCAGCCTCAACGTTCTTTTAAAAATGAATTCTATAAAAAGGAATGTAGGTTGAAAAAAATGCTAGCATCATCTCAAATGAAAGATATAAGAGTGGCCTATTTTCAAACTGTCCACTTCAAGTATACACAACTCAAATATACTTTCGTGAATATGAAAATTGAGTAAAGAAGATAATATCCAACAAAATAATTATCGAATGCCGCAGCACGACAAAATGTCTTTGGAACCACCCAATCCTTGAAGTTTTCCCTCCGTTTACTAATTTTAACAAGCCGGGCTTGAATGCTTTGGTTAGACTCAAAATCGAGACTCGTTTCGCGATTAGACTAAACCTCTGATACCAATCCGTTCTTCTGATACCGACATTTTGTTATTAACTTTACAATTCCTTTGCTTTTCTTCAATTGAAAAACTGAAATGCTTTATTGTATAATTCTCTCGTGCAGCTTGCTGAGAAACAACTGCTCATTTTGATTGAAACATCTCCTCAAAATACGTTTAACATCAACTGATAAATTACGTTTAATGCCTTGTAGCCTGTAAACACACCTGAACAAATATAATTACATTAAAATAGAACTATTTATTAGACTATTATTACTTTCTCATTTCTTGCTGCAAGAAACAACAACAAAATATTAATAACAATACCAATCTTATGGCTTTGGGCAATGTAGAAGAAATTAATAAAAGTTGTGTTTGAATGGCCATGTCCTATCCTAACAAGTATTGATTAGCTATTTGCCGTAATTAAATGGAGACTTTTCGTCATATTTACTTATTTTCCTACCTTGCTTACCAAACGTATTGGATGGCATTTACAAGTATAATAATATTTCTGCTAAAGTGACTTGTTCAAAGAAACATGGTGCGTTCTTAATTCTATTTTGGTTTGGCTTTGCACACACAAAATAATGCTTAAAACTATAAGTGTGACATGATTTGGGTTTGCATTGGCGTGTTCAAATTCTATGACGACTTTGGAAAATCCTCGGGGAGAAGTTTATAGTTACCGATTGTTAACCTAAATGGCAGAGAACAGCTGGTATTCGTTTTCATACACATATTGTTTTCATACACATACTGCACAATTTTGTTGTTGTTGTCTTTCTTTAGCGACCCTGCAAGCATATTTTAATTATATAAAGTTTTTCATTTATCATTACGCCAGGTAGTTTTGGTTTATACTTGTTTCATTATTATTTACCATGAGAAAGCACTGAACGAGGGTGTTCATGCAGCGTGCGAGTTAGTTTTAAATGAAGCATCTAAAAATTGGGCATACCAGTTACTTTCAGTGTTTGTCGACTGACTTGAAGGTATGTGCAGCTATGTGCCACTCAGCTTGGATATTTTCTTGCATAGATTGGTTTTGTGCGGTGATTTGCTACTTCTGTAATTGAAGAGTAATTAAAATTGTATAAGAGACCCATAATTCTTGTGTATAGGTAAAAATTTCAAGTTTTGTGGTGCCCAAAAGTTTTTCAAATTCAATTATTTAGCGTTTGACAACATACGAGGGAGCACCAATAAAATCGTCGAACTTCACATGTGTCGAACTACACTGCAGTTTGGGTCGACCCAAATTAGTTAAGTTCGACTGTTGCGTCAAACGTCGAACTTAATACATCGATCCGAAGCAGTGCAGTGCTCAGAATGCAAAACGGGTTTTCGAAAAAAAATCAAAATGGCGTCAAATACAATTTTTCAAATTCTTCTCTACTATGAATTGAGTTCGGTACATGTGAAGATCGACGTTTGGCCCAGAGTCGACCCTAAGCCGTTATTCCCGACATATCGAGTCGAAAGTTCGACTGAAGTCGATCCTAATATAAGCAGTCGATCTTAATTGAGTCAAACGTCGAACTTCACATGTACTTAATTCGTTGAACATGTGAAGTTCGACGTTTGGCCCGGGCCTAAAATAACTATTGCAAGCAGCTCTTTTTAATAAAAGAAAATTTAACGAGTGAAATATTACCTGATTATCGTCAAAAATGGGTAGTTCTTGTTTGTAAGGATCCAACCGAAAGCAAGTGTCTGAGAAAGAAAAAGAGGTAACAATAATTATAATAATAACAATAATAATAATAATGATAACAATGATAACAATAATAATAATAATAATAATGATAACAATGATAACAATAATAATAATAATGATGATAAATACATAAACTAAGTGCCTCGTCGGCGTCGAACGTCACATCAGGACAGGAGCTTTTTCTTCGTATCCAAGCTTAAAGCTTTTTTGCCGTACTCCTCCGGATTCAAGCATGGGTCGAAACATACTTAATACAACTTGTAAAGTCCTACCGTATCCTTAAATTATTTAGTCAAGAAGTTCTCTTGTTCATAAGAAATTGTCAGAAGCTAATATTGAGCAACATCTTGGTTCAATTTTTCGCCTTATCCACACAAACTACGCATTAATTCTGGAAAAGAACGAGACCAATTATCAACGTAGAATTTTCTAGAACCTTTGTATTCAGTTTTGGACAGAAAGAGAAGAAGTTTCCACGCACGCGCATCCATTTATTAAGATCCCTGGATAAGGAGAACTGGTTCTTTATAACAACTTTAAAGTTTAGTTCGTTCGACACCTGACAAAGATTCAAAGTAAATAATAATAATAATAATATATTGAATTCATATACGAATCAAACCAGCAGCCGAGGTACGTAAGTACGTACGGAATCAAAATTTCATGAAACACTTTTATCAGTTTTTTTTAAAAACATTTTTATCGAGATCACTCTGACATTTTTTATATACTGATCATAAACACTTTTAAGTTGCATGAATATAAAGCTTAATTACGATAATCATTGAACATGTAGATGTAAATTAAGTAACGAACATCAAGCCCAACAAAACTGTACTTCGGACACGTTAACAAACAAAAAAATATCTATGTAACCATGCAGTCATCCTTAGTAGTTTTCTATTCGCTTGTTAGTTTTAATAAGCCATGAAAAAGGGTTTCAGTAATATATAGGGAAAATAGTTTTGACTTAACATATTTTGTTTGTGATTCGATTTACAATACCTTCCATACATGCAGTAACTCGTATTTGACCAAATTTCTTTTAGAGTAACATTTTATTGTCACTTTTTTAATCTTTTTATGTTTAGCAGTGTGTATTTACAATTTCTAGATTTGATGTAAAGCGCGTTTGGACTAAAGTATCATTAAAAATAAAATGTTAATATTATCATTAATTTTATTAAAAAGATCGTGGAACTACCAACGTGTTGTGAAGCTAGACCGAGGGTATGATGCAAATTTATTCTTCCCAAAGAATAAAGATGATATTTTTATCCCTAAACGTCGTAATCCACCTGTCTTAACAACAATTGGTCAGTTTGTCGCGGCCCTCGTCTGAACATACATCTCATCTCTATTGTGTCTATTGTCTAAGGCGGCGGAGCTTCTTGAAACATGGGGAGGGGAGGGCCGGGTTCATTGTACACCAAGCCAAGTACATACTTACCCCCACTCAAATTTCCTAGAATGTCCTTGACGTAGTTCGTTGGCAAACTGCAAACCTCTTTGCAATACAACATAATTTCGCCAAGGACGATCTTGATGAAACGATTTATGAAAAGATCGCGAGACTGAATATTTTGTCAAACCGATTTTATTCTGCGCTTGCGATATTTTCGGCACCAAAACATTGGGGGGGGGGGGGGGAGAGGGTGACTACAGCCTCTCCTGCCCCCTCTGCTGCCCTTACCTTAGATTGATATCTGAACAGTGCCTATTTAGAGACATTTTTACTTGAAACAGACTCTTCGTCAATAAATCCCTGAGCATGAGCAAAGCCGTGAAAGAGAACTTTTTAAAACTTCATATTATCATGGAGTGCGAGATAAAATCTGGCGAAGGGAAAGATGACGAAGTAATAGCCGATACTCTTTGTGCAAGAGACAAAAACAAGGCAAAAATAATTGTGAATCTCAATTTTTTCGAAAGAGACCCACGGTCAAGGGTGCGTGCCGTGATGCGAGCGAAGCGAGCTAAATATTGTTCAGATTTGTTTGGGTACACTGTCCAAGTCAGGGGCCCCTGGTTCGAATGTACGTATGTACACAGGCCGTCCAAGCTCTGAGTTCATCTATAGATTATATTGCATGGAACTGTTGGTTGAATTGAAGAGACTTTGTATGGCGAGTGAACAGAAAACCTATTTGCCAAGAGGAAGAGTTCCATTCTTGTCACTAAAATTTAAGGACCCATAAAATAAGTTCTGAATAAAAATTGATTTTGTGATTGACAATTTAATATCTTTAATATTTGTGGTAATCAAACATCAAAAGTTACACTACGGGACTGGTCAATAATTAGAGGGGAGGGGGGTGGTGCATCAGTGGGCATGCCATTTTTGTTTTCTCATGACCCATACCCCTCCCCCCTTCATCTTGCAACCAACATGGAGAAGGTTCAACAGTTTATTTTGAATGCTCCTCTTTCACAGTAACTGAAAAACACAGTTTGACATTGGAAGCTCTTTCCAACTTGTCACATTCTCAAATTAAATTATGAAAGGAATGCTGTCCAGTGAGTCTAATTCTTGCATTTAAGAGTATGTAAAGGACTTTTCAGGAAACAGTGATGCAAAGAATACTGTAGATGATTGTAAAGATGATAAAACCAGTGATGAAGATGAAAACAGTGATGAAACCAGTGAAAATAGATGAAAACAAAAAACCAGCGATGAAAACAGATGAAACCAGTGATAAAGATGGTAATGTAGGGGCAATTTTAGAATATTTAGTACTGCAAAAGCATAAGCTTATCGGTTAAGTTTCAAGCTGCTATTCATGGTCCTGCTGTAAATAAAATTGCTTCTGCAGGTATGTGAAGTTATAACGACTTTGGGAAAGCAGTAGTTGGACATGCATTCAGAAAGTGGTAGCTGGGTATTCTGAAATTGTATCCAGCAACTCAGACTATCCTGATTATCATAAATGCAAGTATCACTGGCATTGACAAAACAATAAAGTCACGTGAATATCTGTATGTAAGTTGGGAAGAAGTCAAAACAAACATACTTCCTAGGCACCTGATTTTAGATGGGGAGGTGGTAGGCTATCGGTCATACAGGTATCCTCCCCCCTCCCCCCAACCACCACCACCACCCATTTTTTAAAGCTCATTTTCAATTGGTAGATTTTACCTGTATGTTCTTTGATGTTCAGAAGAAGGTGGTGCAAAATTTGGAGATTCTGTGTCATACCCCACCCCACCCCAAATCGGGTACTTAAAAAGGGTTGTTTCGACCTTTTCCCTTACACAATCATTCAGTTTACAATTGTTACAGCAGAATTCTTTACCTAATAATATATTTGTAATAAGTT